>OMKN01067936.1:0-11452 GCA_900302345.1 Melanonus zugmayeri
TAACAACAAACAGCCGGGTAAGCAAGCCGCATCCAGATGGCTAACCGAGGCGAAGACGCCCTTTCCTTAACCGCGCCCGACGAGCAAAGATCCATTCGTCTTCTTCATCCGTCCCGTCTTTAATCCGCTCGCCCGCCTTCTACCCATTATTTATCCATTTCTAGACTCTGGCTTGAAAACGGGTGTCAAGTCCCACCGTCGCACTA
The DNA here is from genome assembly GCA_900302345.1 of Melanonus zugmayeri. Taxonomy (NCBI): domain Eukaryota; kingdom Metazoa; phylum Chordata; class Actinopteri; order Gadiformes; family Melanonidae; genus Melanonus; species Melanonus zugmayeri. The sequence continues at coordinate 207 of OMKN01067936.1, forward strand.
ACAAGTCTCCCATGTCAGCACAAACAAAAGTTTTTCATTTCATCGCGCCGGCCTTTTTCCCCCATCTCGCTCGTGGAGTTTAAAGCGCCCCCGAGTGAACCCAAAACCGTCTTGCTTTGTCTTCTATGATCTCAAACATAGTCCATGCCATTTTGTTACTGTTATAAAATAATAGCGTAATGTGGGAAAAAAACAGGTACGAATAAAATCCTGTGTGACCGCCGACCGGTTTGTGAGTATTCTACTCTTCTCCGAACACGGGTCCCGAACTGGAGCCACTGACTATCCACCACTACCACTGGAGCCGTTTGGGGTCATCCGAGAGGGGGTTAAGCTTCTCGGACGCTCGTGGGCCGTGTCCCGAATGGCTAAAATGCCGCCTATGCGGGCAGCCTTCGGAGGCAGGGAGGCGTTGAGTCACATCTCGACCAGGTATTTACAGAGGACGCTGAGGAAGAGCCTCCGACTAGGTGGGGGTTTGAAGGCAGCATAGACGCGTCCTTCGTGGGTCAAGATATCCCACAATCCCGTGCGCCCGCTCCACCGCCCCGACGAGAAGAAAAGCAATGGCGGGCAACAGCCCCGAGTTCGTGTACGAATCTAAATTACATTGACTTTTTGAACCTCCTAACCTAGCGAGAAATGGACAGTTTAGGCACTGAATATCCATTCTATTTAGATATATGATGCTTATTTAAGACATTTGTGCTGATTTGCTGATGGCGGACTTTCTAGTCTCCTTTACAGGTCACTTCATACAGAAACACAGCCTCCAAAAGGATGCTGCCTCGCCAGACAGCAAGGCAGCAGGCAGCCGCCTTCCGCTCGGGACACAGCCGTAGTGCAAGGCCGTTCAGGCTGAAATGGAAAGCATCGCACGGCGGCCGTGAACCGTAACCATGGGAATAACACGTCCCTCCTCCGCCCTAGGACTCTCAGCCCATAGCACATATTTGTCTCATTTGTCTGTGTTCGGATTCAAGTGAAACACGGGGTTCACTTGTACTTTAAATATACTGTTGTTTTAACACTTATCCGCCGCCCACATCTGCTTTTTTTTAATTTGATGATGAAGGTGTATAATCTCTGGAGATGCAGTCAAACATGTTAAAGACTGTTAGAAAAGTGTTATAATTCAAACTCAATCGACACCCCGGAGAACCCGCGGCGTTTGACGTATTCTCTCAGTGCTGCATTATTCATGTGTACGCCCAACACAAAAAAATCACATCTGTGTGAAAGAAAAAAAACCTTGACATCTCCTGTGTTGTGCCAGACATTCACCGCAGGGTTCAAAGCAGCGCACGTGTTTGTGTGCACGTTTCGCCGTTGTTGCTTTTCCTTCAAAACAGACCCGAGCGACACGCGTGGAGACGGGAACATAAAACTCATCGCCGCCGCGCCAATCGATAACCCCGGCCGTACATTACGGGTCCGGTCTCGGTGAAGGCGGGGTGATTGACTGCGGACGTCTGCGGGTTGAATAAGCGGTGAGGATCCAGTTATTGCTGATGCAGGAAGCGTCGAAATGCGAAAATAAATTTATTTATTCATTGCAACACTTGGGCCCAGGTAAACATAATTAAGGAAATTAATATGCTGTTCACACTACACTAGGAAAAACCCAGGCGCATTCCTCAGCGGATAGTGGTTATGGTGTCGGGGCTACCCGCGGAAAGTCACCGGGTTCGATCCCCGGTGTCCGCAGTCGACCGTGTACGCATGCTTGAGCGAGATGCCCTTGAGCAAGACCTGCTCCTTAATGACATGTGTCTGGATTCACGTCACAGAGACTCAACTTTTTGTAATAGCTTTGACACGCCGACTGTTCAGTCTACTGTTCTTGTGGACATGCACTGACACACACACACACACACACTTCAAAAAGAAGAGGAAAGAAAATAATATTCAGGGGAAAGATGATGATACACTAGACTATTTTCCAATTTGTCTCGTAATGAGAATTATGAGGGTGTGTGAGGAGGTGAGAGGGCGCGAGGGGGGCGACTCGTCTCAGAACAATACAGGCTCATCATTTCGCGTCAAGGGGAGGCAAACTTGAAGCCCTCTAGAACCGAAAGCATTGGCGCACTCAGACGCACTCACGTCATCAATAGCAATATTACATGGAGCACATCTGTTTCAGGGAGGGATGGAGAGAGAGAGAGAGAGAGAGAGAGAGAGAGAGAGAGAGAGAGAGAGAGACAGAAAGAGACACAGAGAGGAGAGAGATACTGAGAGAAGAGAGAAATACAGAGGAGAGAGATCACACTTCACAGGCCCTGGATGATACACTGTGTCCCTTATCAACAGTGTGAGGCAGAGAAAGAAAAAAAAGTGCCCACACACACACACACACACACACCAGCTGTCAGATATAGGTCACGTTTTGCAAAAAAAAAGTATGTGAGCAGCCAACAGAGTATAGGACGTGAGCAACGCAATGCATTGTGGGGGGTTAGGGCACCAAAGCCACGGTACAGACCGAGTAGTTGTGGTAGTGGTAGTAGTAGTAGTGGTAGTAGCAGTAGTAGTAGTGGTAGTAGTAGTAGTAGTAGTGGATAGTTGTAGTGATGGATAGTCAGTGGTAGTGATGGATAATCAGTGGTAGTGGTGGATAGTCAGTGGTAGTGATGGATAGTCAGTGGTAGTGGTGGATAGTCAGTGGTAGTGGTGGATAGTCAGTGGTAGTGGTGGATAGTCAGTGGTAGTGATGGATAGTCAGTGGTAGTGATGGATAGTCAGTGGTAGTGATGGATAGTCAGTGGTAGTGATGGATAGTCAGTGATGGATAGTCAGTGGTAGTGATGGATAGTCAGTGGTAGTGGTGGATAGTCAGTGGTAGTGGTGGATAGTCAGTGGTAGTGATTGATAGTCAGTGGTAGTGATGGATAGTCATTCTGCAGTGGTCCCAGTCATATTTGTTAAGTGTGAAGTAACATCACATGACTTGGTTAAGCTACGACTGAGTCAAAAAAAAGATTATAAATCCAGTTGCAAGAACAATCATATCTTGGGATGTTTGAATTGAAAAAGAACTTATTTTAATTTGAATTATAACTCTAATTATGTGTTAAGTCCCCCTGCTCTTTCATCTGTTTCTATCTGCAGATGTCTCACTCAGGCCATTTCCAAACCACCAAAAAGGACATTTTTCAGGATTCGGTGGAACCAGAATAAAATCATAACATGAATCCAAAGGGGATTATTATTCACATTATTCATCTGGGTTATTGTCAACTTGGTTGTTAGACAATTTGAAGTGAAATTGACTGATTTTAGTTCACGAGCACCGTCACCGTGACTGAATGCGCGTTATTCACGCTCTGTGATTTAATATTTAACACACACCGTTCACAGGGAGCAATCAGACCCGCAACGCCGGATCGGCAGCGAGCCCCAAGGCAGACGAAACGGCGTCCGTCTTTGGGTTCGGCTGGTCGACGGAAAACCGGTGCATTATGGGTGGCGGCTGTGAGGCGTGCGAGCGTCACCTGTGTGCGATGAGTTATTAGTAGTATTATCGACTGTCCATTCTGCTTACGTTTGTAGACAGTTCAAGCGAAATACAAATTGATTTTCCTTGACAAGATTGTCTCTGTGTGCTGTGGCTTGACGCTGTGCCCCGGTGTCGAGAAACCTGAATAAATGACAGAATATTACTCCACTTGTTCTTGTGTAACGTTATTGATTAGTGCAATTGGTTATTAGTAGTATTAGTGACTGTGTCTTCTGCTTCTGCAGTAAAATACAAAAGGCAAATAAAAAGGCAAAAAAATAATAATAATACATATATATATGTATGTATATATATATAAGATAAGAGCTAAACATAAAACCTATTAACCCTGTACGGCCCACAGTTGCAAAATGACATACTTCACTTCCTATCCTAAATAAATCTGTAGATTTTTTTTTTAAAGACCACATTTACAGTCTTCCTTCAGGCTTTGTTTGCCCAGGGACAGGGGCGAACATTCCTCAGCATCCCTGTTTCAACATCCCTGTTTCAACACCTTAACCTACAGAAGTGTGTGTTCACCGCGGTTTTAATTATAATGGCTGTTAAGTTGTTTTTCCCTCCCGACCCAATAACTACCGGTTGCATCATTTTTGCATCATCCACAAGGTCTACGGGAATGTAAATGTAAAGAAAGACGCGCGCCCTGAAGTCATGGCCCAGAATGCAATGCGCCGCGATGTCGATTCCCGTTCTCCGTACACACAATTAAATCCAACCCGGGCCAGGAGGCCGTCATAGCGTGAAGGTAAAGCGGCTGTGTTCAACCAAAGCAGCACTCAGCACAGACCTTAAGAACAGCGGTGATTCATTTGAATGCGGTTTGATTTAAGCGCCGCTGACATGTGGCTGCGGCTGTCGACTTGTCCGTCAAATGAGTGCTACGTGCTAATGCCGCTTGAACAAAACACTTTTTTGACATCATGGTAGATTGAGGGTTGAGGTTGGTCAAAAGTGTAATAATACAGTAATTTATTCCACTGTCAGTATCTTTGTTTTTCTTCTTCTGCCCAGTGAAGCGCAGCTGACTCTTAACAGATTTGTCTGGTTCATTTTTTATTTTGTCTTAGCGATGCTAATTCTGACCTTTTTTTCCGACCGATAACCGACACTCGTTAACCGGGTATTAACCGTTAACTGATGAGAATAAATATGCTGTAAAAAAATGGACGGAAGTCTGTGACCCGCAAACAAATCACCAATGTTTTTTTTCACTGGAAAGGAGGGCTGGCCGGACCTATATATATAAGATAAGAGCTAAACATAAAACCTATTAACCCTGTACGGCCCACAGAAAAGCCCATGATTCTATCCAGCGAAATTCCAGTGAACTAATTGAGTGAGTTCATTTGTAATACACGCAAATACGAAAAACACGCACAGCCCTTGTCTTCTGAACTCTGCTACGCCATTTTAATTATACATTAAAAAGTTACAACAATTATACAATTTTACTTTTTATTTTTTTTAAAAGTCATTATAAACTCTCGGCACCTGGATGTTGTGTGTGCCTTTGCACCTGAAACTCCTACCTGCCCACCACCGTGCAAATCAGGAGAAAAACAACAAGAGTCCTACTGACAACCATCTCCGAGACACCTGTCTTGGTATTTCCATGGGAGTGTTTGCAGAGACTGTGAATCAGTAAGAGAACTATAGATAACAATGTATAGTCATGCTGTACATCTTTATTATTAGTACTGTGAGTCAGTAAGGGAACTAAAATAGCTGCACATCTTTATTATTAGTATTGTGAGTCAGTAAGGGAACTATAGAAAGCAGTGTACATCCATGCTGTACATCATTAATATTAGTACTGTGAATCAGTAAGGTAGATGGTCATGTACATTAATGCTGCACATCATCATTATTAGTACTGAGAATAAGAATATGAATAAGAATAAGAATTTCAGGAGAATACAAATAATTATACCTTGCAGAACAAGGTTAGACAAAACTACCCCAGAGTTCATCCTTTGTGATACGAGTGGTACTCAGTGGCGCTCGGAAATGGAGTCAACACCAAACAAACAATAGATCTCGTCACCGCCGCGGTTATAACAACCCCGTGTTTCTCGGGGAATAATTTTTCATGTCAGCTGCCGCCATCACCTTTTGAATATAAAAGCAACGACTAATTAAATGTGCAATTATATTCGCTCTGAGGAAACGTGAAAAGTGAAGGACAGCCCTGTTGGGTTTTTTTGCCTCCAAACGTCTGTCAGACTCACAGAACAATTCAACCGCCTTTGTACAACCTAGAACTATTTGAGAAATGACTGATTTACTTTTGCTATATCTGAATGTGGATCTGATCCACATTAAAACAGTATTTGACAGCAAAACAAACATGGTACTATATAATAATAGTAGTACTAAATATATGTATGGCTCTTGAAGCCCTCAAAGATCTCTACATGTATAACAGTGACGAGTGAGTGAGATATGTTGCACTTCTCAAGATATTTGTTGAAAAGATTAAAATATGTGTTGTGGTGTCTTGTCATGTGGTTTCTTAATAAATCCATATGTCGGCCTACGCTCGCATGTGGTTCCAAGCAATTTGGTCTCTGAATAAATACAATAAATATACATGAAGTGATTGAAGCTGTCATGTTCTTTCATTCATTCTCATCTTTCATTTTAGGAGTCCAGATGGTTCTAAATCACACAATCCTGAACTATTAACTCTGAATCTCGTCTCGGAAAGCTGTTCAATGAACTTCTGATATTGATGATGAATAACATAGTGTATTCCTTTATGTCTATACTGCATGTATTCAATTAAACATAACAAAAAGGTTAGGTCTGGGTTTATATATAGTCGACTGCATTTTAGGTTGATAGGCAGCAGTGGCGTCGTCAGGCCTGGGCGTCTGAGGCTCCAGCCCTGAATGTTTTAAAAATAGCCTCGGATCTCAACTAAATAAAAATAAAATAAAGAAAATAGCCCCAGATCTTATTCATCTGTCATTCCGATCGTGCATTAAAGCCCCCGAAAAGAATATGATATCGTTGATCAAAAGCGCGAGTAGTACGTTTTGGGTCCTCTGAGTGTCATTCAAGCAGCAGATCTAGAGCACACCGGTTACAGGGCTTGTCATCGCACTACACTGCATGAACTGTATCTGAAAATTGTGTGTGTGTGTGTGTGTGTGTGTGGGTGTGTGTCAGGGGCGCCGGTAACATTTCAGAAGTGCCGGGGCCAAAATGTAAGTTCTTCCTCTTTTGTCAGCCTCTCTATTTAGTTGAGTTAGTTGTTTCGCTGCATTGATTTAAATACAAAGAATCACCTACATTTCAAGATGATCTCTCCATATTGTCATTCTCAAAGTATGGCGAAATCCACGTGTAATATGCTGTCGTCTGAACTTTGTATGCATTCGTGCCACGGTGAATCAGATTAGATTCATAGAAAATAAACTGAGCAAAACATTTAATATACAGACATTTAATATAATGTCTGTGTCTGCATCTGGTCGGCATACACCGTGTTAAACGCTAAGCACACATGTAAAGAAAGCTGCACTCCAGTATGACTTATGACTTGTCGTCGTCCGCGGTACCGCCGTCGCCTCGGTCAACTAAACAGGGAAGCGGCGACGACTTGAGAGCGGCGCTGTGGGCCTGATATTTTACCATTAGTCTTAGAGCGGACTGGAATGATTGATGCATCTTTTACTGTAAGTGTTGCAGTACAGGGGCGATGCGGTGATCTGTGACTTAAAAATGTGGGAGAAGGAGGGAAAAGTGGGTTCCGGCGCCCCTGGTGTGTGTGTGTGTGTGTGTGTGTCAAAATTCATAATTAATCTGGAAAGTAAACAACACATTTGAGGTGCGCATTTCAATTTTTCAATAATTAAGTACTTTGAATGTAAATTAGGTGCCAGAGTGCATAAAAAAGCATCAAAATAGCTTGTTTATCACAAATATCAGGGGGAGGGTCCCCCCGGACCCGATACAGAGGTCCGGGCTATGCCCGAATGTCCTCAAATCCTAGAAACGCCCCTGATAGGCACAGAGAGGGAAAGTAATATCTTTCACAGTGTAACATCAGCAAGAGTTTTCTTGCTGGAATATTTTCTGAATCGCATTTACATCATTCATGCAACGCTCAATGGCGACATGTGAAATGCGATGGCAGCCTCCAGCGACTCGATCCCCTGTACGACCGAGCACGGGACAATGGGGCGGCGTGATGTTGCGTAGTCCACAGGTTCGAGAAATATAATACGAAACTCCACTAAACAAAAGTAGCCCAGCTCATACCTACGTCCCTTTAAGTTGAGCTAAACGACGCCATACCGCAAATCCCCCATCGCCATCATCATCATCGACGTCGCACAAAAACACCGCGAACGCCGCTTTGAGGCGGCGAGGGAACTCATGCAAATCCACTAAGCCTCGTTTAGCAGCGCGCATGCTGCTCCTTGAGGTCGAGAGAGCTTAGAGTAGAGAGAGAGAGACTAGAGAGAGAGAGAGAGAGAGCGCCGAGGAAAGTTTAAACTGGATGTGCCCTCAGCCGACGCCTAGAGCGGTTCACCTTTGCCCAAAGAGCGGGCAAAGAGTGTGGTTTGTGGCGGTGTGGGATCCAGGAAAAACAGGCCTGGGGCGCGCTATCCCGTCTCCTTCCACCCGGCGCCGAGGGGATTTAGAGTTAAACCGGGAAAACCTTACACAACGAGTACCGGCATGTATTTCCTTTTATTTGATTCAGGGTATCCGTCTGTCTGTCTGTCTTGGTCGTAAGCCAAGGAGAGGAGGCTTCACTGTATCTGCCGTTCCTCTCTACAGTGTGTTGCCATCTCCCTCTCTGTGTCAAGCCATCTTTCCCGCTCTGCCTCTGTCTCTCTCTGTCTATCTGTCTCTGTCTGTCTTTGTCCATCTGTCTCTGTCTCCAATCCGTCCGTCGGTCTCTCTCCATCCGTATCCGTCTCTTTCTATATATGTGTCTCCATAAATCTCTTTCTATCTATCTGTATCTGTCTCTCTCTATCTGTCATTTCCCTCTCTCTCTCTCTCTCTCTGTATAAATGCATGGGTATCTCTCTCTTCCACTGTTTGCCTGTGTCGCCCGCTGCTTGTACAACTCAACACCGCCACGGGCAAACGGCGTCATCTTTTTTATGTTGCGGCGTTTATTTTATTTTATTGTATTCATCCACAAAGCGCAGAGGGCATGTTCTCCCTTTTTGGGTCTACTTTAACGCAACACCTGCATTCAGCGGGATCGTGTGTTACGCCGAAACACTAATCGGCAGCTTGTCTGTTTCAAACTAATTGGGCAGGCCGGGACAATTTCCAATCAGAGTGACGCGCCTCGCATCCGTCTCCAATAGCGACGCGAGGAGACCGTTACCGGGGAGAGAGATGGAGATGGGGAGGAGAGGAGAGGAGGAGGAAGAGGGGGATGCGAGACGATGCCGTCAGCAATCAGCGGCGTTACCGGGAATTCGAAACGTGTTGAATGATATTAGATCGCTGGTTAGATATCGCCTCGGTCTCTTTTTTCCGCCCCGAAGAGCTAAACGGTTTGTCGGTGTCGCAGGTGCGCGTCTCGCCCCCAACGTCCGTCCGAGGTAGCCGTGGATCTGTCACGCGGGGCGACAACTCGGGGCTATTTCTAAGTCTTCGGTTAGAGGAGAGGAATCACAAATCACCTAGATGGAATAATGATGCAAATAGATGGAGCTATAGTTATAGATGGAGGTACCGTATATAGGATAGGCAATGGTTGCCATGGGTGTCCGCAGTCTGCCTAGGCTCCCTTGAGCAACACGTCTATAACCCCCGCCTGCTTACTAATGACAAACAAATACATTCACTGTAAGTAACTTTGGATAAAAGTTGAACATGATTACATAATACTTGTACAGAGCATCTCACACATCAACTGATGCATCTAGTTCAATATTAACTGTTACGTAAATCTTATATGATTTTTGTACATGTGCTATTTTCGTACTGAAATGAGTTGATGCTGTTCTGTGGCAACATTAACTGTACGAACCAAAGCCAAAATCATGATCTATGTATAGTGTAGGATAAAACTGTGAATTCTTAAATGATGGCAGTAAATCATTCTGCCAAAAAAAACATAATCTCAGGCGAGGACGGAATGAGTGTCTGAACTCCACTTAGAGGCCAAAGAAGCTTAAAAAAACCCGGTTTCATCAGGAAAAGCTCGGCACGGCCCAGAGTGTGAACACAAGGAACACGCCAATGCTGGTTTTAAATATGCTGCAAGCTTTATTAAAATAAACGAGCGGGCCACGAGGGCCTGTAAGATGCACTTGCCGTCTCGTTTTGATGGGGTTACAGGGTCTGGAGATATTGCTGGATTGCGGTGATGGTGTGGTTGTTATGATGGTGTTGGTGGTACTTGCTATGTGTTCTTCTGGATCATGAATGCACGGCAGACTACCAGACTCTATGTGTGTCTTATTAGTGCCAGTTGTCAAAGACAACACCGGTAAAGTATCTAGCATGGAAAATTACAGACCAATTGCCCTGGCTGGCATATTTTTCAAAGTATTAAAGCAGGATTTCTCTTGGATAAGCTTCAAGAATACATAATAACCACCGACAATCAATTTGTTTGGTTTTACAGATTTGTGTATTTCTGCACTGAAGGAAGTTGTTAATAAGTAAAGAAGACACAACACTACAATATTTATGCGTTTCCTTGATGCATCCAAAGCATTTGACCAAATGCATCATGGTAAATTGTTTGCTAAACTACAAGAGCGAGGGGTCCCCCCATATTTGACAAGGGTCTCGCATTTTTGGTATTGGCGTCACACCATGCAAGCGAGACGGGGGGAGAGCATCTCTGCACCCTTCCTAGTGACCAATGGGGTGGAATACTGTCACCTGTCACCCTAAAAAGTTAGGGTGTGAGACTGGATGTATAGTGGGGAATCGTCGTATTAACTATATGGGCTTAGTCGTCCCGTCTCCTCATAGTGCTGGCTGACAGCACAATGCTCAGTCTGCTCATGTGACAGTGTGACAGTATGACATCAAATTTCACTCTAAAAAGAGTGTTCATCATGGTTGCTACAACCAAGGAGGATCAAAAGCAAAATTGTCCTTCATTCTTCACGGCAGTAGTGCTAAATGCGGTGAACAAAGTAAGATATTTGGGTCGTATCATCATGATGCACTAATGTCGTACGTGTGCAGACGACGTTATAACCACTCTCTCTAAAGCCCGCCGCTCTCCGCTCTACACGGCCCCCCCGCGGTGCCGTTGTAGTAAAGCGAAAATGAAAAACGCTTCAGGAGGCGTTTAACGACGCGTTCAGAACCTTGCTTAAGCTCCTCCAAGACGGACAAGTGCCGTACGTGTGCGATTCGGGAACGTTCCCACCTTTCACGCTGCGCTGAGGAAATTTCATGTGTAAATTTATGTGTCGGCTAATTGATTTAGAAAATGAAATGAAATTGAAATGAAAATTCATAACGGATTTAACTGAGCCTCCACAGAGCGATGCAAGCTATTCCTCTTGTGTTCGGTTCACTGCGGACTTGTGAAATGTCATGATATTGTACATATTTCTGTACTGTTTGTTCTTGTGTTGTACTTTATTGCATTTTTTTACTGATATGGACCCATGTGTCTGAAATAAAATCAAGTCAATTGAATTCCCGTTCGAACATCCTGAGGTTCCACTGAACACATAGTTGTAGTATTTCCAGGAAGAGAGGGTCAGTGGTCTCCGAT
>OMKN01067941.1:0-15797 GCA_900302345.1 Melanonus zugmayeri
AGTGGGCCACCAGCATGATTTGCTGCCAGCTTTGATGACCACACTGACAATGAAGACACTTATCATGGTGAGAGATGTTCAATGACTGAGACTCTTTACAGTGTAGTCTGCCACGGTGACAGTACATGCCTCCAATTGTTAAACTTGTAGTTCCCTGCCCCTCCTACCGACAAGCCAACCCTAATCCTGTGAGAATCACACTTTGACGTAAAGAGACCGTGACCAAAAGAGGTGTATGGGTCGGGCAGGCGCATAGAATGGATGGATCTTCATGAACTTGTGTCTGTATGCAGTAGAGCAGGCCGGATACGGCCCGTCTGAATCTTTCTATGGCCCGTGCAAGAAGTCTGGCAAAAAAAAAAAACTGTATAAAGTATAATACTGATAATGTTTTACTATTCATTTTGTTTTAACATTTAACATTTTGCACTTCTGTATCAAGCATTGTAACCATAGATTCCTTACTTTTTTGTATGGGCTGGCTGCTGTCTGGTATTTTATAAAATGATACAATAAAAGTGAAAGAAAAGGGATGTGCGTGACTAGTTTATTCCTATGTAATAATTAATAGCTCAGGGAAATGTCTGGCCCCTGGGCTCAGCTTTCTGACAATGTGGCCTCCTGAACAATATAGTTGAATAGCCCTGCAGTAGAGCATAGAGTATTAGAGTAAAACCAAGGGTGGACCAGATCCTTAAGGTTGTACGCCTTAAAGGGGAAGTTTGCCGGTTTTTAACCTTATCTCCATCTATCCTCATTAGGGATATAGTGTGAAAAACACCTGCAGTTGTTGCCGATGCCGGTGTCTCTGGGGCACAGCTCAGCGCAGATGCTAAATCCTTTGCAGATTTGTGTCACCCGGCGGACAAAAGTAGCGGGGAGATCTGGGTGCAGGCGGAAAGGGTGGGTGCGTGGAAGAAAGGTAAACATGATCATTTGCATATACTAAATGCACTATAAAGCGGCAAAGTTCCCCTTTAAGGATCTGGAGATTTAAGACATGTTCTAGTCATCAACAAACCAAAGATTGATTATATACAACATTTTTTCTTCCCCATAGTCCACCTGCAGTACTGTAGTGTCATCTTTGAATGACACTAATTGTACGCTAAGGCAGTACAATTATCCAGACCCTTCATTTATTCAAGTTAAAGACTACACAAAGCAGTCTGATGGAGGACATTAAAGGGTTCTTTAGCAAGACTTTGAAGCTATGCACCACTCCTGGTTGTCTCCATGCTCCGCCCCATCAAGTACACAACCTCGTATCTATATCTGCATGGACCAAAAATTTTACTCAAGAGACTTGCCGATAATGAAAGTGACAATTTTATCACATTTGTGTGGTTTTGTAAACTGTTTCCATATCCCAGATGACTAGGACTGCATGTTTCCTTGTTAGCTGGGAGCAATTATTAATTACATTGTGCAGAGCTGGGCCAGGATTGGCGTTTGATGCTTGCATTAATATTCAGCAGCGCCCCCACATGCGTAATGAGTGCGGGTGTTTGCTGCCTGCATGAAAGCTTTGACGTTGATTCATTACTGAATAATGCATGTCCTTCGCACAGAGATCTTCCCCTAAGCCCCATACACTGGGCCCATATGAAATACCCTGGGTTCCCTAGACGGCACCAATGGAAAGGGGGGTGAAACTACATATTGACTGGATGCCGATTACTTAAAAATGTGTATTATGGGTATTAGTATTTTAGATTAAAGTGAAAGAGCAATTTGTGGGTTGATCGGGAAAAGATTGCAGTGTCAGCAGTGTTGGATGTTACAGCTGGGTTGTTGCCATGTGATTCAATAAAAAAAAACAAAAAACTTTATTCAACCAGGCAAGTCATTAAGAAGAAATTCTTCTTTATTCATATTTTTTTAAATGTGTTCATTTTTTTTTTACTTCTGGACAAAGTGCAAGAGAAACCCCTATTTTAGCAATAGAAACAAAACAACCACAAAAAAACAGAATTGAACAAAAATGAAATCACCACATCACTCTTGCTCTTGACACAACAATGAAGCAGCAGATGGAAGGAAGGGTCTCTTTCCTGGTCAGGGTTAGGCGTCTCAGCTGGGGGGGTGTGTGGTTTATTCCTGAAGAATACAGGCAGCCACTGGAAACCACTACAACGTGATTAGAATGCACACCAGGGCCTTGACCTTCCACCTTTCTTTCCAAAGACCCCTTTCTGTCTCCCTCTCTATCCTCCCCCCACCAGCACAAGGGGACTGGGTGGGGAGGAGGATGGTGGTGGTGGTGTGTGTGTGTGTGTGGGGGGGGGTCAGTGACTGCCTGACAGACGTTGATTTGTGTAAACGCACCAAGGGGTTTTATGGTGGCAGTGTGCGTGCCTGTCGCAAAGTGTGAACAACATTGACACAGGCATGGAACACCAGGCATCCCCTTGGGAATGTTTGCAACCGTGTGTATACGTGTGTGTGTGTCACATAAGGTATGTGTGTGTGTCACATAGTACCACCCCCCCTGACAGCCTGTCACCACTCACCCAGTTGCTTCCCTGATAGTCTTCCCTGAGCTGGCCAGCCAGAACATCCAAAAAGACACACAGAGACACACTTCACAGTCAAATGGGGGCAAGGTGGGTGGTAGTCAGTGGGTGGCATGGGCCTTATTCAGCTAGGGGCCATCTTGATTCTAAATGTGCAGAACCAAGACGGAACCAAGATGGCTGCTAGGTGAATAAGGCCCATGGTAGCCTTTTAATATTGATATATACCATCGATAAGACTTTTTACACGTATACTTTTAATGTATGCATTACAATGCATGTGTTACATGTTTGTCTATGGCCTATCTACACTAAAATGGCATTTATTCACTCCTTTGCACACAGACCCTCTGGCGGGTCTAGAGCTCTGCTGGGGCTGTGAGGACACCAGCTCAGTAGATTACAGGGTCAGAGTGGTTTCCAGTCTCAGCACACTGTACTCTACTGTACTGAAATAACTCACTTTCTCACTGTAAAGCTCCCGCTTTGGCAGTGGAAATACTTCTGACAGCATGAAAGGGTTTAGTTGGGCTTCAGTCCCAAAGTATATTTCTTAATGTGTTCAAAATGTGCTTGAGCTTCTTAAATTGTAGTGCTTCTTAACGGAAGCCGCTTGTTAAGTAAGGGGAGAAGTCTTTGGTTTTTAATACTTGCTTAAGTTGTTTCTGCCAAGATAACCTTTCATTTTCCTTTCAATGTATTTTCCAAGAAAGTGCTGCAGAGATGGCAAGGACGGTTCGATATTTGTCATCGATCATTTTTATTTGTCATCCTTCTTCGCCCACTCACTCTAGTGACCTCCATTTTGCTCTCCCTACTGCTCCATCCTACTGCTCCATCCTACTCACACCACACTCTCTACACCCTGCCCACATGCTCAGAGTCTCCATGATTGAATTGCCCTAGTATCCTCCATTAGGACCAATCTGATCAATTTGTCTGATGGATAGGGAGCGGACAGAGGCACTCTGCTCAAACATCTGTCCTCTCACACACGCATGCACATACAACACACACAACACACCGCCAAACAGACTATCTTTAGCACAATGTGACTTTGAGTATTGGACTATCGTTAAATGCAGGATTACCTTCTGAGGGGATGAGTAGAAAAATCACACAGATGTGTTGCAGCTCAGTCCCCCCCCAAGCCTTGTGGTGGCCCTTCTTAGACAGAGCCAATGTATAATGAAGCGTTCTGGCGTCTCGCTGCTGTCAAGGCAAGAGAATGTAGGTGAAAGTAGATCTGCTTTTATCCTCGTTTTTGCTGCGAGCAACTGTCAACACTGAATAGAGAGACGCTGCACTGACACCATTAGGGCGCGGGACAATGAAATAACCAAAGCCCCCTCGAGTAAAAGAAAAAGCTTTGGACTTTTTTTCCACTTTGCACGTGTCCATTTATTTCAGCAATATGCATTCATGCATAAGTGTGAATGAGTGATTCACTGTATGTCCGTGGGTCATTGAGAGAAATAATGTACGGAACTATCCATACCAAGGACGCTTGTGCACTTTAGCACTTTGTATGATCCTGGATGTGGTTTGTGCATGCATGTAGACCAACAGGCCGCTAGACAATGGATTGTCCAGCAGGGAAAAACACTTTACGCTGTTGGACCGCAGGCAGTAAATCAAGCAGGACACGCTTCCGAGGACAAACGTCAATAGCGATCAATGACTAAAAGTATTTAAGAGATGTACCCTCCTCTTGTGAGGTTAAACCGTAAAAAAGGTTTGTTTTTTTGTTGACCAGGTGGGGCATGGCATGAAACCAGACTAGAGAACATCTGCAGACAGGATCATTTTACACTCCTGTTAGCAGTGGGGGCAGGAGATACCTTGATCTCATCCCACAGCTGAGGTAAAGCGAACCTTTTCCCGGGTCCACCCAACCCTCACCCTGACCTTCCAATGAACTTGGTATTGATGCAATACAAATATATAGACACACAGTGACTGGTCTTGTTCACCTCAATTTCATGTTTTTTGATAGATAAAGCTATAATAATACAGCTATATAAAAAAGTATATTACTGCATCTGTCTGTTCTGGTTATACTCTAAATGCATTCACTTAATTGAGCCACAATCCAGGTTCTGATTCCTGTGTGTATGTCTACTAACCATCCAGGTCATAAGGTAGTGGACAGCATGGGGGAAATTGTAACAACTTTGTCACAATGAGGTGTGACAACGCAGTGCCTATGAGGCGGAAAAAACAATCACATTGAAACAACAAAATGGGCCCATTACAGTGATTGATAAAACCGCAATGCCCTAATAAATGTGTTTGACAGCTGTAGGTAAAGTAAGTGGAGGGTAGGCAGCAGGCACTCTTACAGTAAAGAGAGATTTCTGTAAGCAAATTAATATAATGTGCCTGGTGGAGGACTGAGAGAAAACAAACCAGACAATAACGTTAACGTTCTCTCCCTTTCTCCTCTTAGGACTTGAGAAGGAGTTAATGGAGTCATGCGTATTACTATGCGCCGCCTTACAATGTAGCCGGCTGTCGTGCGTGGGCTTAATCCTGTAGCCTGCACCGTAGCTGTGAAATATGGATGCTCCATCCTCCCAGCGTTTAGCATTTAGCTTGAATGTGATGTTTAGTCATGGAAGTCATGACGAATAAGAGAGGTGTAGATGTAATGACAATACTTTGCCCGCCGTAAAGACTCTCCCAGCCAGTTGTAAGAATGAGCTCCTTGTACTAGCGATCGATGATGACTTTCTCAGAAGGGTAAATTAAGTGTGTTGGGGGCAAATAAAAATCCATAACCAAATTAAAATCCTGTAGATATAAATTCAATAACCTCCAACATCTTCCTCAATGGAGCTCTTCCTCATCATCCTCCTTTTGCACCATTCTCACCCTTGTTCAGTCCGAATGTCCCCTCCTCCGCCCGCTGCAGAAACATTGAGGCTCATTTAAATGCAAGCCAACAAAGGGCTCTTTCAGTGATCTCAGCCCGGTCCCAATGCCAGGCTCAGTGCCCTGCTCCCACCAGCCGCCACCCACACAAAACCCTCTGAGCACCCAGACAAGTGCCATTGCAGGGGTGTCATTATCCCTGCACATAGAATGATTTCTATGTCAACCCCCCCCATCTTATCCTGCTAATTAGAGCTAGCTAGTAGTGCTAATAGCGCTGTATTAGTAAAGGGGAGTGTGTTCTTCACAATGAGAAGGACACCTGCTGAAAGAGCCCGTCCACTAGTCACCAGTAAAGCAATCAATCAACTCATCCAATTGGAGTAGAGCTGACAATACAACTATTATTTGACAATACAGCTTACCACCAAATCAGGCCATTCAAAAGATACGCATATACAAGTGATTATAGGATACAGAAAAATGAATGTTATGTGTATTATATCTCCCATAAATGCTGATCTCGTCTTCATCCAGACTTGCTACTGACCTACTTATTAGCACAATTTGGATTTTCCCATAACTCTTAAGTCGCTGTGAAGGATTTTTTTTTACCCTAATCTTCTTTGAAAAGCAATTGCTTGCCAGCATCAGTCTGAAGTTGTGTGTCCCTGTGAGCCTTTCCCAAGATGTTGGAGAGTAGACACTTATTCCCCAAAAGACTGTATAACACTAAAGCAGAGGGCCCTCTTCCCTAATCCGCCCTCCCAAAATAAAACTTCCAACTTGACCCGCAAAACTGTAGGCTCAGCTCAACATGCGGCCGCCAAACGCAGGGCGATTACTTCTACTTAGCCTGGCATGGGGACTAGCGCACCCCTTTGCACCAAAAACCCCATCTCAAGACAAGGGTCCCACTTGTCCATCTCTGACCGAGTCCGATAAGAGTCTCCAATGTCGAGTCTCCAATGTCGAATGTTCGTGTTGATTCAAATCCCTCGTCAAATGTAGGGCTGAGTATTGGTAAGAATCTGGCGATACGATATGTATCACGATACAGGGGTTACGATTCAATATATTATTGCAATATATTGCGATACTGTTATCTGATACTGATACTGTTAATACGATATATTGTGAAAAAAATTCTAATTTTAGGAAAACTGTCGTAGTGTAGGGGTATGAATCTTTCGGTATCCCGTAATTCGATTCTCGATTCAAAGCGATTCCCGATTCAAAATCGATTCTCGATTCAGTACATAGGGGTACTAATTTCAGGATCTACTCCAGTCCGCTGTGCGCTTAGAAAGGCGGTGTGGCAAATGATGGCATGAAAGCAGAGTAAAGTGTGTATAAGATTGTGTAGTTTTTATATTTTAAAAAGTTATATCAACTGATCAACTGAGCAATAACACACAAAGGTAAATCAATTAATAAAACATAAGAATCACGATTCTTAGGTGAATCGATTTCTTCTTACACCCCCTCGTCACCGCCTACCCCCCGTCACACACATTTGTGCTAAAATGTGGACACGCGCATGCAGCGGTCATCGTGCCGTCGTTCCGCGTCGTAATCCCACACTAATGAGGTCCATTAGACTTCAGAAAGCGTCCAAAGTGGAGCAGACACAATAGAGGTGGCTCTTATTGGAGGCACGGATATGTAATAGAGTGGAATAACCGCTTGACTGCTTGGGTGCCCGGGGTGGGAGGGGGTTAAGGGTTGCATGTTATGCTAGTGCTGTTGATTAGTGAGCCTGATCTGTTTGGGTAAGCAGATCATGGGTTTAAGAAAACCAACGAGTAAAATAGCTCCCATTCCCAAAAGCGACAAGCTCACCTAACCTATAATCATAACCCCACCCTTGAAGCAAAGGGGTGGAGGCAGTGCATCTGCTCTGAAGGCATTGGGCATCGGGCTCCTACATGCTCCTATATTGGGCCTCCTTCAGATCCCCACGTGTTCGAAAACTACTAGCGTGATCATGTAGCATGCCATGCCTGAGCACGCTTGCTAACAGAAGCCAAGCCAGCAATTATGACATTTCATGGAGGATGTCGACTCGTATTACCCATTGAAGGCATGTTTAAATAAATACCGGGTGTCAAATACCTGTTAGTGCTTGTTTTAACTTGAAGAACTAAGGGTCAACAACACTTCCATGCTACTAGAAATTATGATATTAGATAAGGAATAAGGAATTAGAAGTTACAGAGAATTAAAATAATTGAACAGAAAATGTGGCCCACCAAATGTCCAATCGATAACCAGTCCAATCAGATGATCTAGTCTGATCTAGACTGCGAAGTATTTGCAGTGATGTCTGCTCATTAAACCTGATCAAATAGCTATTGCAATCATCCGAACCAGATAAGCTCTTTGATCATGCTTACCTCTCTCATCTCCAGGTTGATGGTGGCCAGCCGTTCGTTCTCAGACTGAGTGTTGGTCAAGATGTTGCGTGACTGTCGGAGCTCCGTCTGCAGCTCCAGGACCCTCTGCTCGTAGTAGGCCTCCTTACAGGCCGACTCCTGGATCAGGGACTCCTCACGGCTCTCCCCATCCGCGGCCACCTTTCTGTGGTTGGAGTAGGCTTGTCCAAAGGCCTACAATAGGGAGGAGGAAGAGAGCAGACACTTAGACCCAATGCAGTGTAAACAATACAAATTATTTTTCACACAAATTAAGTATTTCAATAGGTTCATAGTGTGAAGATGACATGTATCATTCATCCAACTGCTTAAATTGGAAAATTAAGAAAATTATGAACAGTATTTTATTTTGTGGATTGTAACTAAAATGCTTGCTGTGTGTGTGGATTCATATCACTGTAGTGGTGCTGTTGGGGATATGTGAAGTTAATAAAGGCTAAATGTTAGGATGATCAGGCTACACCCCTCCCAAATACTGCCGCCGAACCAGAGAGATAATCAGTTAGCCTCCATCTGGGGTGCATGTCCCCCACCCCACCTTTTCAATCTCAGAGTTGCTCTGTTTGCACGTGCTCCTCAGACTTCACAGATGGGAGATTGCAGAGAGAAACAAACAGACCAATGCAAAAGTCTGTCTGGGTGATTAATCATAATGTTCTTTGAGGGGCCATCCTCCTGAGTGACATTAACAAAGTACTTATTAAGAGAGTACTAAAAACTAGATGATTCATTCATATTCTTTTTTAATCATTGCCCAAGGGGTGGGGCAGTTTGGCAAAATAGGATGGAACTGGATCCTAAAGCTGACACCCGTGTATTGTTTCCATGTGTCTAAATCTAATGATTATGCAAGTAATTTACTTATTGTCCACCATGCAGTAAACACATTCAAAACATGAACAGGGAGCAGCCAGCAAGAAAACAAGTGAAAGAGAGAGACACACACATTGGCTAGTGTGCAAAATAATCTAGGTTAACTTTCCCAGATTATAGATTTCATTCGCAGTCGTGAGATGATGATGTGCTCATGATCTTGTCTCACAGCTTGGGTGCAAACCACAGCATGAAATAACCCAAGGCCACGAGGAAATCCCTGTGCTTGAAGCTGCCCTACACTCTCGGGTCAGAGCGGGTCACACTCTGACCTGCTGGCCCACTCCGGCATCTAGTGACAGGCTGCCGCTGGATTTTCTCATTTCCACCGTGTTGTATATTAATCCCGCAACTGCAAACTGATATAAAATTGACCTACTTTTTGGGAGTTGACGTGAGTTCACTTGACTTGTCTCAACGTGCAACCTGGCTAAGAAGTGGGACAGAAATACACATGATATCAGGACTCGTGCCTCACGCATCATCGATGGTGGTGTGAGGTGGGGGGAGATAGCATTAGCCTATAAAACCAGGCAGAGACTTTGGCCTACAAACAGCAGCAGCAATGTCTGATACACATGGTACCATCTGGCATGGTGAAACGTGAGTTCACGTTTGACTCAATGTAACCTTCAAATGTCCGTGTCCCATCTGTGGAATTCCTTCGTTCAATTCATTATGATTATTTGTCTGTGTGGACTACAAGTGGACCATGTGATTACAGTTCCCCTCACATTGCACACAGTGTCCATGATATACCATTTTTCCGGTCTCTGAACAAGCATCCATGCGAGAGGCTTGCAAATCCCCATGAAGGAATACATTAAATATATCTGGTATCACCGAATTAAGATCTTCCGCATAAATATCATGGCACCAATCAGCCCAAGGCCATATTTGATTAGAATGTCATTAAGATACAGGATTAACCCAATCAGAAAGTAGGGGAATCCCATCATTATAGTCATGCGACAGGCGTGCGTGTGTATGAGAGTGTGTGTGTGTGTGTGTATGTGTGTGTGTGAGGTCTGAGCTCTGGACAAGGAGCCAACCAGCCAAAACTTGCCGACACAAGCCCTTTAATTGTTCAAGCGTCAAGCATAGGATTGGGCTACTTTAGGGAGAGGGAATAACAGGGCAGCACGCGTCTACAGCTATAATCTCATAGTGGGCGGCCCACCCAATCTATAATTCATCTTCTTCTAGCCATATGTTGTATTGTTTGGGTCCACAACGGGAGGACGCGTGTATGGAGTATGCATCTGTTGTAAGATTAATCAGATACTGACCCGATGTAGCGTTGGCTAATGCATGAACAGTTAGGCTATTGCTTTTTTACTACTAAAGGGAAGCAGAAGGACGTACTCTGGAAAGACTCAAAATTTGTTCTGAGGATAGGATGGAGCGGTACAAGGTCTGATTCCAGATGAGTGAACATAATTATGCGCCATGGTTGGCCAGACCCCCTGCGGGGCTCTGATCCTCAGACACCCCATGCAGAGACCAAAACAGTCGAGCTACAGTGACCAACAGGCACCATGTGATTGGCTGATAAAAGGAATCACCTCTGATCTTTTCAGTTCATCACTCCCCTCTGACTTGGCTGTCCTAACATATTAATTCTCTAGTTCTACTGCCTCATTGTGTACAAAGCTTTGAAATAACTTGGTCATGTGATCATCTTGTGGAAATCTGCAAAAAGATCTAGAGGTCAAATTGAATTATTTGTTGTGTTGTTTTAAGCCATGCCATAGATGGACTAATGAAAGGATCAAGTTACCGAGTAACTAAGCAAGTGTTTACACATACGAGTAGAGTCCCTATCAAATCACTGGTTTCTAGTAATCAGATTAAAGTCTTTATACTCAGGAATGCATTCAACTTGATCAAGGCCTTACAAAGAAAAAGAAAAAGAGCATGTTTAGTAATTAGAAAGTAGTAGATAGTAGACGCTTCAGCTTTACGATCTTTATGATCTATGACCTTTATGAATCTCAACCTTGGACCTTAGTGCCAAATACTAAAGTTGTCAAGGTCACAGAACAGGAGGGTAAGTCTCAATGTATGTCAGTGTTCCCACTTCTAATCCAACGAGGGCAACATTGAAGAAAGCTGCTCTTTCGCTCTCCATTAGCATGCAAAGATCAATAATCAGCAGCTAAAGAAAAACAGTACACATTTTCATTTGGCAGAGGTTTCCTGGAGTGTGAATTGAGATGTGTGAACTCAACTGGCGGAGAGGTCTCTGGAGGAAGGTGTTACTGCCGGTTCTGCTCAAGCAGAGGAAGATCAAACACACATATACACACATAAGCCCTTCCCGGCCTCGCCCTGCCCTCGCTGTACTGTTTGATGATGCTGCATAGATCGAAAATAGACCTGCGGTATTTTCGATCAATAATCACCAAGGTTTTCTTTGACAAACACTGCTTTAAAAAAGGACCACGATTTCATAAATAAATAATGTCAGGGGCTGTCAGCCAACCCCTGTCTTTTGAACTGGGCTTGTTTTGAGGTCTGGACGGTCACATTATCTTCTATGCAACCCTCAGGAACCCATGACCCAGTTATGACTCCCTGCCTTCATGACACATCGTCATAACATTGAGTAAGAAGCACTTTAGTTTAATCAAAGTAAGGGTGCTTAGCATTTTTGTAACAAATGTGGTCTTAATTTGCAGAGTGGCACAGTACAAATCCATTAAAAAGCTCTTTCAGACAAGAACACCACACGTCACAATACAAAAACGCTGTAATATAAAACTGCAAGATGCAATCACAGATCCATATATTGATTTTAACAGCATCAGCATGAGCGTGTTTACAGAGCCACAGCAAACAACACAACCATTTGATGCTGCACTTCCCCGAAACATAAGATTGGTAGACCAGATTTCTGGAGATCTTCAAGACGGCTTAAGATGAGATTGGAACCTCTGACTACATTATCTCCTAAAGCCGATCTCTAGTGTTGTTGAGCCAGCCATTGGATGGAGAACAATACGGTATTATTTTAACTAGACTGGGGTTTGCTTCTCAAACGAGGACTCTGGAACAGTGCAGTTTAGACCTACATGCCAAAGCCATTTATCAGCAAGACTGTGGGCTGGCCGGTGTGTTAAGTGGTCACAGAGAGGGGGCCACAGGGGAGGAGAGAGAGGAGGAAAAATAGCACATAATAGGTCTTCCTGCCTCGTGAATCTCAAGTCACATGGCGCAGTGGCAGTGTAATGATAAACAGAAGAGACCTCTTATTTCATTTCCTCCATCTCTTTCTCTAGTCTCTTATAGCCTCACTCCATTGTGAGAGGATTCAAGGCCCATATTTGCTAGCGATACAATCTGCAGACAAGAGCACACTCGCGTTCATACACGTCGGTTCACTTGGGGTCACACAGGAAGAAAATGCAGGGGTCTCTCTTTTCTCATTTCTATGACAACCAAGGATCGCTGCCAGCATTATGCTCGCATCTACTTGCTACTTGTGACACTGGAGTTGGATGGAATGTAGAAAATCTCACGTGTCGGCGCGCGTTCACTTGGTTTAGCACTTCTCTGTTGTTGATTAGCCCACGTCATTGCCAAAGCCAATTAACACTTGTGTTAATGAGTGACAGGGAGACCTTCCATTCCTTTGTCTATTATCACTTACTAGTGAACAATGGTCAACGGCAGGTTTTCATCCCCTAATGAAGCTTAGAAGATGTGTGCTGGTTTATTATCCGATGATTAGAACATTAAAATCACATTTATAGATTACCCGTCCACTACACAACAGTACAACTATGTATTTGTTTACCTTAAAATCATAGGAATCGTTGAATTCACTTCAACAACCGTGGGCAAAATTTATCTAGCCTTGGCGCAGAATGATTTGATTGGCGTTTAGCATTTAATGGTGTGATTACATCTCATAACAATGGCAGAAATAAGGAGGGAGAGGCGCAGATAAGGGGCGGCAGAAAGACAGAAAACAAGTGATGAGGGGAAGATTGGGGGAGTCCAAGACATGAGCTGTATTTTGGCAGAGAGCCATATTGATTCACTCCACAATGGCTCATGCATACACACACACACACACACACGGACGCACACACACTCTTTTCCTAGCGTGCCCCATAGTTATCCATGCTGCAGCACCTGGTGTGCCGGCCATGTTGAGGCTTGCCGTTGTCCCTCCTGAGATGAAGCTAGGAGGAGGAGGAGAGTGTTCAGTGTTCCTCAGACGATCATCATGTCTCTTTACAGACTTGCGCAGTACTGCACCAAACGGCTTAAATGCAGCATTTTAACCGGAAAACAGAGTTCTACAGAGAACGATGTACTGTTTTGCCTGGAGGATATTGACTATATACTTGAGACATCTTTGCGTGGGCGCCAAGTGAGATCTGTGTGGTTGTGAGATGTGAACCTCCCAAACACAATCAGCAGGGAGAACAGCAGCCGGAAGAGAGAGAGGGAGCCCACAAATGAAAGAGAGAGAGATTATAATCACTAGGAAAACAGAAAAACAAGCACCCAACGCTAACACACACACACACACACACACACACACACACGGGGGCTCTTTATATGCCTGGCAGGAGAAGTAATCCTCAATCAGGGACAGCAGCCGAGCCTAATTGGACATGATATGTGAAATATACATCATACTAACCAATTCCTTCTAGTAAGTTAATAGTAATGACAAGTTGAAACTAATGAGTGGGTTTGCTAGATCAGGCTGGGGACTAACATGAGCTAGCTAAAAGTCATCTATTATTCAGACCCGTGCTGCACTACTCTCATGTCTGTATTGTGGATTCTGTGTGAATGCGGTCTTACCTTTAGCCTTAAGATGCAAGATTCAAGATTCAATGGGGTGTTTTATGATCAAATGTTTTCATTTTAGAAATCGTACAACATTTAAAAATACAATACACAAATGGGAATACAAAAGACAGAAACCTTGACAGACTGAGATTACAATACAATATAATATAATAATACAATATAATATAATATAATAATATAATAATAATATAATAATGACTATACTCTGGTATAGTCATTATTTTACAAATTAATCTGTAGGTCTTGGGGAGTTGATTGTTCCGTGTGGATAACATCAAGAAACATGAGAATCCAGTGAGTAGACGCAAGATTCAATGTTGACAGAAGCTTTGATACAAATCAGATTCATATTTAGGCTACAGAGTACATTGCAAGTTACAGCTAGGCTTGGGTTTGATAATACAGTAAAAGCAGCAGTTACTTTAGGCACTATATTTCCTCCTATCTACAATAACACCACATGGAAGGCTGTTCTTGTGAGTTAATTATATCATTTTTGTATTTAAAAACCAGATACAGACCTTTATGTACATTCAATGAGATTAAGGGCCGTTTTATTTAAACTATTGTTCCCCTGAACAATCAGATTTATCTTGTGGTTGCAGTCCATTTAAAAAAATTAAAATGACAAAAAAAAACTCTCTCTCTCATGATTGTTTATCCCTGGCATTGTTTGGCTTCTAAATCTGCTGCTGAATTGAATGGCAAACACCAGCGTCTCTGGGGGGGACACAGACTCTATAGAACGGGATAGCTCGGCACTATCAGCGCGTTGGCTGTGGTTTACTGTGGAGTCCTTATCGCTCAGATCGCGGCTGTGATCTGAGTGATAAGGGCCTGCGTCCGTTCTTGGGCCTGCAGGACCCTTGAAAATTAACAACACAAAGAAAGCTTTATCCGGTGCCCGCCTGTAAGTCTTTCAGTCTGTTGGCTTTGATAGTTATAACCTACCCTCGCGCTGCTCAAGACCTGGGTTTAAATCTCCCAGATCCACGCGCCAGCATCCCAGGGGAACAGCCGTCGTTATGGTAACCGGGCCAATTACAGTGACAGAGCGAGGGGTGGTCAGTCAGGGCAGAACAGACGGATTCACACTTTCGCAGATGGCGGTTTCCGCAGCTCAGACTAACACAGGCAGCTCTCACTCTCTGGTGATAATCCTCAACGACATCTCTGATTTCGTTTTTCTTATTTCCAGGGTTACAGTCTTCCAGCTCTTTCTTATGCCTCAAGCCTCTACCTGGTAAACAACACTAAACCACAAGAGGTGTTCCTCTGTGTATACATGGTCTTCTCCTTAGGGAGGAGGAAACCCTTGCATATAAACTCCTCTGATGATGCAACCTATACACCAGGAGAGCAGCTGGGAACACACACACACACACACACAGATGGTATTTATCGATGAACCCCCCCCAACTCCCCAACTAGATTAATATTGCATACAAGGACCTTAATGCATTCACCTCCAGCCTCCAGACAGGTCCCATCAATCTGACAGCAGGCAGGGTGGGGGAGGGCCGACCAGGACTGGAGTTACCTCGTCCTTCTGAGGGTTTAAATCCTCACTCTGTCTCATTAATTCAAACCCATTCAATGGCCCTTTTCCTTCATTTGTGTTTGTTTTTTTCGCTGTGTATATTTAATACATACTGGGCTAACTCTATTACAAATGGTTGTCCTCAGCTGTGCCGTTTTCCAATCTCCAATCTGTCTGTATTGACCAGCAGCCCCCCCAGAGCCAGTAGCTGGTCTCCTGGGGAAGTCCTCACCATGGACCCCAGACCAGACAAAGGACTAATGACCCCCTTCCACGGGGGGTAATTACATTATGTACGTAGGTCTCCGTCTACCAGAGTATCCCGGGTTGGCTCTCCCTGCGGGGCCTTCACGTTAGGGGTCACAGAGGCACAGGCCTACCATATGAGGGGGCCTGTCAGAATTATTTAAGGGGTTCATGAAATGTGGTTCTCGTCACAGTCTGCATAATAACTTGTGTGGATATAAATCAATGGCTTTGAATCTGAATATAAAAAAGGCCAGACAATAGCCAGCTGTCAGCTTTTCAATATCATGGCTTATTATTTTTGTATATTTATGGGAAATCTTAGTATTTTGGTCCTCAAACGAAGGCCAGGAAATGCGGGTTAGCCAATCCCTTAAGGTTCGACCCGCCCTGTCTGCTTACATTCACGCTTCATGTATATTCCTGCCATCCTGCTATTAAAGCTGATGGAGGAGGCCTCTATTCTGCTCCCCCCCCCCC
>OMKN01067943.1:0-11858 GCA_900302345.1 Melanonus zugmayeri
GTGTTGATCTCACAGGATGTTTCCTCACACCCAGGAGCTGTATCTCTCTTTTGATCATGCATTTCATCATCTGCACCGCTGCATCTCCACATACGTTGGGCTGCAGGATGCTACAGTGCGAATCATGATATGTGACAGATACACAAGTAAAACAGAAGTCAAGAAGTAACATAACACACATATCATCTTCATGTTGTATCTTGTCTGTGTGTGTGTGTGTGTGTGCGTGCATGTGTATTGCAACGTTATATTGCATGTGAAAAAAAGAGTATTTTAATTCATTGGAAGAATACAAAAAATGGATGAGGCCTTGTACTTGAATTGACCGTATAGATTTTATAGTCTTCACTTGCAGGTTATAGCTTTGAAAAAAAAGCATGTTTAGTAATAATAATGTATATGCAGTGTATTCTTTATGTGACTGTTTTGGAGTAGGACAATCTCAACCTCACCTGTTGGTCATTATTGATTAGGATACAACTGTAGTGTATTAACAGTTCATTGAAAATAGATCTTAAAATGCCAGGAATATCTTTAACTCTGTCCTGAGTGTGTGTGGTCTGGTTTAACCTGTTAGGGTTAACTCTGTCCTGAGTGTGTGTGGTCTGGTTTAACCTGTTAGGGTTAACTAGTCCTGAGTGTGTGTGGTCTGGTTTAACCTGTTAGGGTTAACTAGTCCTGAGTGTGTGTGTGTGTGTGTGTGTGTGTTGGGGTGTTTTTGCGTTTTGTTTTGTAAGTGTGGAGTGTGGTATGTGTGTGTACATATATGTACTGTTGCCTTTGCTCAACTAGCATTATGTGTGTGTGCGTGTGTCTGTGTTGGGGTGTGTATGTGTGTGTGTCTGTGCCTATGTGTGTGTGTGGTGGGCTCACCCTGAGCACTGTCAGCAGGTTGTTAAAGCGGTCCACCTCTTGTCCCAGCACGGTGGTCAGAGAGTTGAGACGTCCGTTGTCGTCTCGGATGAAGAGGCTCTCTGCAGCCTCGTCCATGTCTAATCGCTCTGCACATGGAGCACGCACACACACACACACACACACACACACAGACAGAGGTAGATAGTGGGATTAATGAAGGACTGCATTTATATGGCACTTTTCTCTTGCAGCACTTCCCTATGATTGTCTCCTATTCACACCCATTCATATAGACACACACTGAGGCCTGGTGTGTCCGCCGTGCATGGCAACGACTAGCTCCTTGGAGGCACTTAAGAGTCGGGTGTCTTTCTCAGGGACACTTCGACACTTAGCGGAGGAACGAGGAGCAGCAACCGTTTAAGCTAAATGTTAGCCAGTCACAAGGACAGGTAATGAGACAAGACTGGTACTGAGATAGAGATAGAAAGCAACATGGTTTGTAGTAAGTAGGATGATAAACGGCCATATTGGTGTGAATTCACACACACCAGACCATAATTAGGCAGAGCATGGTAAAGAAAGGTACCAGATGAGAAGGGAGGTCTAAGAGACAGACAAGCACAAAGCGATACAGAAAGAAATACAGAAGGAAGAGAGTCCAGTTGTCATTATTAGCATCATACCGGGTATCTTTGCCAAGATGGAGTCAGCCAGCTCGTGGATGATATCATCGTTGCTCTTGGCTCCTCCCAGGGCTGAGGAGCGAGGCTGCACCTCCAGTATGGTGCTGATCAACGTCAGCGTCTCCTGCCGCTAAAGAGATTAACAAGACAGAAATTAATGGTAACCTGCCAATATTTAGATTTTTTGGTGGCAATTATGTGTATCTTACCTGTATTTTATCTACTATTATTTGCATTTTACCTTTATCTTACCCAAATTAATTATTCAACACTCATCATTACACGTGCATCTATGGCCGGAATGCACTATAATTGTCAATTTCTGGACAATTCAGTCGCAACTGTTCCACTGGTGTTAAATGCAGACAAAACCAAGGCCATGTTCTTTTCTAACAAAAAGAAGAACCTGCTGTTCTCCCCTGCATCCTGTCTCTACAAGGAACCCCCATTGAGACTGTGACCACCATATTTAGGCATCATGGTTGACAACAGCCTTTTGGGCTTCTTTTTTAGGAACAAATCAAATTTGGAAGGAAAGGGCTTGTTGCTGCCATCTTCTTGCCTCTCCTGGATTATGGGGATGTGTTACACTGTATATGAACGCCTCAGCTCGCCCTCTTCATCTGTTGGATGCTGTCTATCACGGAGCTCTGAGATTCATAACCGGTTGTAAACCCCTCACACACCATTGTACTTTGTATTCCTTAGTCAACTGGTCATCATTGTCCATGCGCAGAACTTCACACTGGTATAACTTCCCTACCCATTCATCTATCCACTTACATGTCACGTAATACTGTGCAGTTATAGCCTATGCTCCCAGGGCTTCATCACTCTCTTCATCCCCTCAGTCTGTACAGAATTAGATAACAAGGCTGTAGAGTGTGTGTGTGGCTGGTTTAAGCAGCTACACAAACCCATTAGACTCTGGGGCTGGGTGAGGCTGGTGAGGGCAACCAGCAATCAGGCCCACAGGCTTAAACCAGCCACCTTCACACACACACTCACCCTCTGAGCCCTGACATGTCAGTTTGTACCATCTGCTCATTCATCAACAATTCATTGTACAGCCTGTGTCCTGTCATCTCGGAGAGGCCCTGTACCAGCCACATTTCAAGTTTTGAGTCCTGCCGGTGGTGGCTGGTAGCGAGGACTACGCTACAAAGGCCTTCTCCTACTCTGCCCCCTGAAGCTGTCCAGCTTGATTTCCCTAGGACATTTGAAACTTCTATTGCAAAATTTGGAGAGAGCATCTGTTGGGATTTGCTCTTGTACTTGTAGGAGGACCTGTAGGAGTTAAAATCTGGTTACCACTTACTCTGGCACTTTTGCACTTATGTTCTGTTTTTTTAACCTGTATATTTAATGTCTGTCTGTTGCGTGTATCGCTGTTGCTGTCTGACCAGTCTCTCTTGAGAATGAGCTGTGTCTCAATGAGATTACCTATATAAATAAAGGCTAATAATGTTCAGGATATGAAGGCAGCTTGTGCCAAAACTAATGTGAGTTTTTCTCTCAAAAAAAGTTTGAGAGAAAAACTGCATATAAAAATGTATTTCTATATATAGCTCAGTTTTATGATTTCACTAAATGCTGGAATGGCCAGCAGTGACCTTGACATTTTATTCAAGCTGCTATCCCACAACACTATACACCCAAAAAGTTATTTGGCCATTTGGATGGTTTATCACCCCCACAAACAACTGTTATTACAGTTACAGCAAATGGCATTGTTTACGACACTGGCATTGTTTACGAACCTGAAATGCTAGGTTAGCATTCTCGTGCATGCCGAAGACCTCAGGGTCGTCTAAGATGGGCAGACCCTCGATGTACGTCTTGTACGTGTCCAGCTGGTCTTCTTCTGGAGCATAGTAAACACCTGATGTACGAAAGAGTTACACAAAGTAAAACAAAGGTTTTTAAGAAAACATTTAGCATTTAGCAGTATCTGCCAACCTTTTTAGACATATACGTATACCCCTAGGGGTACTTTGAAGGATTGTAGGGGGTACTAGGAACATTTCTAAAAACAAGGAAATAAGGGCAGAAACACCAAAATGTTGTCCGTGTCAGTGAAGAATATGTGGAATATTTATAAATGTTTTATGAATTTATGAATATTTACATGCACACGCTCCGACCCCTCTCTGGCTTTGTGCTCTTTTGGGGGAGAAATGATCTAGCAGTTGCATGAAGCCATCTTCAAAGATGGCTTTTTTAAGAGAAAACTTTCCAATTTCAGATCATCCCAAGAAGTGAAGCAAAAAGCCTTTAAAATGTTTTGTGCTGGTTAAAGGGGTACTTGGCTGAAAAAATAATTTCTAGAGGGTACATTAGTAAAAAAATAGTTTGCAAACCACTGGCCTAGGGGTTTAAAATGGAATAATCATATTTATGGTCTTAAAGGACAAATTTGCCACTTTTATTTGCCAACCTTATCTATATCTATCCGCATTAGGGATATAGTGTGAAAAATGCCTGCAGTTGTTGCCGATGCTCTCTGTGTCTCTGGTGCGAAGCTCAGTGCAGATGCAAAAAAAATCTGTCATCAACTCTGTCAAATGACGGAGTTGGGGTAGGATGGCAAGTAAGATGACGCCGGATGACGCGTTTTGCGTCATGGAGTGGGGGCACCGGAGGCGTGGAGGGGGGTACCTGAGGCTGAGTAGGTGTAGCCGGGCTCCAGGGTCCCTGGGGAGAAGAAGCCCTTCAGGACGGTCCTGAGGCAACGCTGGTCCCAGGCATCTGTCACCCGGCCCCCATACGTGATCTCACCTAATGGGAGGGAGTGGGGGAGAGAGGGGGAGAGAGAGAGAGAGAGAGAGAGAGAGAGAGAGGGAGAGTCGTGAAGTCAGAAGTCCTTCACCACAGTCATATTTAGCACTGGTAGAATCCTTTCCCTTATGGCAAAAATTGAATAAAATAATAATATAGAGCGGCACACATAAGTGACATATTCTGCCATTTACTGTGTAGTGATGTCAGATGATGCATGGCAAAGACTGGCAGGCAGTACAAAAGAATTGCAGAGCAGGATCCACAACAGAGACAGAAGAGAGAGAGTGACAACAGAAGGTCAGAAGATGTGAGAGGAGAGTACAAATGCAAGATGGGTGACATCAATGCGAAAAGAAAGTCACAGGTAGCTGATGTGGACTGTATGCTTAGGAACATTGCATATATGTATGCAGTTATTTATGTTTCTACTAAGGCAGAGGAAAGAGAGTGGGGAAGGGAGAGGGAAAGCGAGAGAGATCAAGAGACAAAGGAGGGCGACAAAGAAAGAGAGAACGGACAGAGACAATGAGAGGGGAGAGGAAAGAGAGCTAGAACAATTGAGAGTGCCACTGTTGTTTTCTGTGTGTTGCTGAGGAGGAGCATGTGGTGGAAGTCTTCCTGCCTATCTATCTAATCCATCACCCTGACAGAGGAGAGGCAATACCATGCTTGGTTTGAGCCAGAACCCTTTCCCTCCAAATAGCACGGTGCTCTGCCACAGGAGGACACGCTGACGTAAGGATTAAGCTAATATACTACTATGTGCTGGGCTAGATGGATACAGTAAGGACATTAAGGTTTTAGATATCTGGCATTAGAACAATGAAACACAATTTCCTCTCGGCCTGACCTATACATTAGGAGGCTAATGCGCCGGTGTTAACCTTTAAATAATTCCAACCCTTTCTCTTGTCTAAGACATGACCCTTAAACAGGACAAAGAATAGGCATAAATCTTGACAAGCAGAGGCGCCCTGGCTCAATGCTCATCAATAGTGTATAGGGCGGTATTGGCTCATGTTCAACTAAAGACCTGCCTGTCTCTGCTCAGCCTCTCACAATGACTTCTGCTATGTGGATGAATAATTCAGATGGATGTCTGCCCACTCCTGCCTGCTAGCCAGCCAGCCTGTCTATTAGACAGCCAGCCTACTTGCCAATCAGCTAGCCTGTCAGACTGTCTACTAGCCAGCCGACCTGCTAACCAATCAGGTAGCCCGTCAGCCTGTGTGCTAGCCAGCCAGCCTGCTAGCCGGCCTGGTAGCCAGTCAGCCAGCTGGGCCAGTCAGCCTGCTAACCAGGTAGCCAGCCTGCTAGCTAGCCAGCCTGTTAGAGCTACAAGGCAACCTACCAGTGATGTAGGTGAGAGCGTCCCAGGGTATGGTGGTGTCCTTGCAGTAGAGGTTGAGGTTGAGCAGGGCACACTCCCTGTCACTGTCATTGAACTCATAGCGGATGTTCCAGCCTAGGGGGCCAAACTTCTTTCTCTCCTGAAACACAAGCACACACACAGTCAGAAACAAAGACACACAGATATATCTAGATTACATTATTATCTGCCTCAGAACACAACCATATATAACCTGTATAATGGCATGGAAGAAGCAGACTCCAAAAACGATCTTCCTCCACGGGCGTCCCAGGATGTGCTCCTCGAAGAAGTTTCCGGAGATCTCAGTGAAGGCCCGCCGTATGTTGGCCCGCAGGCCTTTGGGCGGCTCATTGGTCACCTGGCAACCAGAATACAACGGATGTCAATCATTTACAAGAAAAGCTCAAAAGCAAATCAAGCTAAAGCAAGGCATACAACCAATACAACTACCAATGTAAGTAGGCCTATTTCAGAGACTATAGCCCTTTTTACACAGAGATCCGGCAATATTGCTGCAAAGAAGATCCGGCAATATGCCGGCTTTGCTTTTTTACCCCTTTTACACAGAACCAAAAAAGCCAGCATATTGCCGCAACTGTGGGTGCTTTTACACAGCATGCCGGCATTCCGGAATCAGAGGCGTGACATGTGACGCAACAGCGCCAGCTGAGTCGGCGTGCGTCTAGTGTGAGGTATTACATGCGTGTCGGGCAGCGGCGTGTTGAAGTGTTTTTTCTAGCTGTGCACAGCTAGAAACACTTTTCAAACGCAAGCAAAGTTGCTGTGCATCATATACAGCGTGTTGATATGTACAATGGCAGATTCGGATTTGTGCGAACAACGTGTTTGTGTGATCAGAAACACTTTGGAGCGGCTGCTTATACCCCGGTCACGGGTCGCACACATAACGCGTCATCAAAATGTCACACCCCATGCAAAATGCTGGCTTCTGTGTAAAATGGAAGCCAATGAAACGTGTTTCAATCATGAACATAATGAACAAATACTATGACAGTATGTCAACAGAAAATAGTGCAGCAGCAAACATAAAAGGAAAGATCAGGCATTAAGGTGAAGACTTTTACCGTAACTAGTGACTAAATCGTTTTTGAAAGATGGTTCCAACATTGAGTTAAAGTGTCTGGATTGAGAAAGTATTTCCAGAGGAGCAGTGGAGTGCATTAAATATCTGCCCATTTGGCACCTATTGTACTCCTAACCATCCGTGGAAATCCTTCTCAAGGTTTCTCTTCCCTTTCGATTTGGGGAGTGTTTCCTTGCCCTTTGGAGGGCTTTGGTGAGGGGGTGTCGTATAATGTGGGCCTGTGAAGCTGTTTGAGACTAACTGTGATTAAGGCATTAAGGATTTTAACTGGATAGCTGGATTAGCGGGATGTCACTACACAGAGCCAGTGGAGCATGTGCATGCTTACTTGTGCGTATCCCTTATGATCAAGACATGTATAATTCAACCTCCTGACATATGCCTCTGTTTAAGCCCTGCTACTTGCATATTCTATTAGGCGTATCGCCCTATGGGAATGCAGGTACATATAGCGGCCCTTGTTGCATTTTCTAGTCTTCACATTGTGCTGTGTGACGTACGATTACAAATGGGAACCATCAATCATTGAAGCTCCCCAGCGAAGGAAATGCAAATCAAATCGATTTAGACTCTCTGTAAGCAGAGAGAGCTTTCCATTACTAACGCAAGACTCTATTCCTCTAGACCTGGCATCACGAGCAGCTTCATCCACAAATGACAATTTTCCAAGGCACTATTGTTTCGTGACTAATGACACTTCCTGAAGCAACAGGGGCCCCGTGTGAGAAATACACAGCCGGACGGAAAGGGATGCATTCATTATTTAGAAAGATGTAATATCAATAATCTGTTTCGCATTTCCAAATTCCTTGAGAATGAGTTTGGCTCAGCAAAACGGCGTCTGCGAGTGCATGCCTGTAGGGTACGAGCGAGCGAGTGCATGCGGTCGTCCGTCTTAATGAAGAGCGATGACCGCATGCCCACCCGTCAGCCATGTTGGACGGCAGAGC
This sequence comes from Melanonus zugmayeri, assembly GCA_900302345.1. Lineage (NCBI taxonomy): Eukaryota > Metazoa > Chordata > Actinopteri > Gadiformes > Melanonidae > Melanonus > Melanonus zugmayeri. Next base: position 7,750 of record OMKN01067943.1, read on the forward strand.
GCTTAGCGGGGCGGGAAATGCAGACCTGCGCGCTGGGCAGGACAAATTAACATTTGACATGATAAGTGAATGAGAAAAAACTGTGTGTGTGTGTGTGTGAGATTGTTTGGGTGTGTGTGATTGTGTGTGTGTGCGCACGCATGTGTGTGTGTGAGATTGTTTGTGTGTGTGTGATTGTTTCTGTGTGTGTATATGTTTGTGTGTGTGTGTGAGTGAGTGAGTGAGGGAGTTTCTGTGTGCATGTGAGATTGTTTGGCTGTGTGTGATTGTTTGTGTGTGTGTGTGTGATTGTGTGTGTGTGTGAGATTGTTTGGGTGTGTGTGATTGTTTCTGTGTGTGTATATGTTTGTGTGTGTGGGAGTGAGTGAGAGAGTTTCTGTGTGCATGTGAGATTGTTTGGCTGTGTGTGATTGTTTGTGTGTGTGTGTGTGTGTGTGTGATATTGTTTGGGTGTGTATGATTGTTTCTGTGTGTGTGTGTGTGTATATGTTTGTGTGTATGTGTGTGAGTGAGTGAGGGAGTTTGTGTGTGCATGTGAGATTGTTTGGGTGTGTGATTGTTTGTGTGTGTGTGTGTGTCTGTGTGTGTGTTCCTACTTTGACAGAGTTCTGGAGCACAGTGACGGGGAACACTTTGCTGGGCATGGAGCTGAGGAACAGACGGAAGTTCTGATGGATGGAGGTGTCTAGACGGGGACAGCAGACAACGTCATTACAACACCACACTCCTTTTTCTGTAATTCATCTGAACACTTCACACATGGTTCAAAATACAATAAATCCATATCTGCAGGCGGTGCGGTATCAATGGCTCTGTTTACACGAGAGGAATGTCTGACCATTTTGTATCTAGAGTAAAAAACTCTGTTCCACCTCAGACGTAGGGACAGTTGACGAGAGATCCCCCCTGGATATGCGCACGCACATACAGGTTTCAGGTTTGGACCAGATCCATGGTTTTCACGATCTCCGAGAATGGATGGAGACGTAGCGCGGCCGTGGTGTACTGGCTTACATCGCTTTGGATAATGCCTCAAATCATGTTTAATAACAGTAATGCAAGGTCTAGGACTCGTAGAATCATAAGAACATCAGGCACAGCACGGCAATGTTTCATGATACATTTGCATATGACGCTCCCCTTGCCTTATATGGGTTGATAACCGGTACCATCTGAGCGAAGCGCATGAGTGTGTAGCGTATGTAGCGTATGTAGCGAATGTAGCGTACAACACCTCCGGAGGTGGTTTTGACATCGTCGACGACTAGTCGACTTTATTGAAAAATCAGAAGTCGTGCAACCCCTAGTGTATATTGATATGTGTATACCGTATGTACAGCATATCTCTCATGTGTGTGTCATGTGAGTGTGAGTGATGGCCCACCAGGCTCAGGGAAGGTTTTAATGAGCTCCTCCATGGCCAGCATCCAGGAGACCGCCAGGTGACAATTTTGGAGGAAGACCCAGTTGCCGTTCACCAGGGCTTCCCGGATGAGATTCTCCGCTATAGGGCCTTGTCCCTGGCCCAGTGAGATGGACTTCACCCTGCCGGGGGAGGACCAGAGAGAGAGAGAGAGAGAGGGGGAGAGTTCATCTGCTGACCGCCCGCTCGAAGCAACCAGATGGTCTTACTCTTGTTTGTATTCCTGTCCTGATGTTTGTTCTGATAGAGGACACACTGAATGAGATTGAATGTCTATGTTCACAGTTGTTGGTGGTGTGGTTTTCTTTTGAGCGAGTGGTTCTTTCACGTTGGGCTGAACTGTTAACACTGCGACCACTGTTCATATGGCATGCTGTTTTGTTTACTGATCTGACTTGATTGACACCAAAAACACTATAAGGAATCACAGAATAAGTCAAAACCAGACAAGGTTACTAACAGCTAAAGAGGAAGGGATGGGTGGCTCATTGTTTTGACAAATAGGACAGTTAGTCTTGCTGCCGTGGCAACAAGCTTTATGACTCAAATAAGTCAACCAGACTTGGAGGACACGCCATAGAAAGATATGCTTCGAGTGAAATGATTGATTTAGTATCCACCCCAACAAACAAACTCCTCCATTAATGCCCTTCCATTTCCCCTTCTCGCCACCCCATACGCTATAGGCTGAGGTCAAATGTTGCTTCTAATCTTCTTCTAATTCCTCCTCCTCCTCTTCCAAACACTCTTCTACCTCGCTTGCTTCGCTGCATACCTGTCCAGGTAGCCCCTGTCTTTGGCGAAGCGCTGGAAGGCCCCCATGGGGTCAGAGCCCGTGCTGAGGATGAAGACCAGGGGGGTGGAGGGGGTCATGTCGTTGTAGAGAGTGGCCAGGTCCACTGGTGGGTTCTCCACATACTGCTTCCCCAGGCTCATGATCACAAACTGTGTCACGGCAAACACCACCTGAAGGACAAGGCGGGAATTGTTTTTATCATCGTCATTGTTGTTGTCATCATCATCATAATTATCACCATCACCATCATCATGGTGTGCATAATATAGATATTCAAATGTTTAGATTCATTAAACATTATAATGACAAAAAGGTCTCTCATAATAAAACCAACCAACAGACACAACCAAAAACGCACAAAAGCATTTTTTTTCCTTTTACCTTCTCTTCCATGAAGCTCTTGATGAGAACGAGCTTCTGAAAGTCCCCCAGCTTGTCGTTCCAGTGGCTCCCGAGGCTCTGTTCCTCCTCCTCATCCTCCATCCTGTCCGCTGCCCCGGGGGCGGGCTGCGGGACGTAGCCCTCCCAGCTCTCTGGATTGATGGCTGCCTGCAAACGGCCTGGAGAGCAGAGGGCGCACAGAGTTCTGCTTTTCATAATTTTTTCCCCCATTGTGGATGACAGATGCATACACCATACTACCGCTGGATAAGTGATAAGCTGTGGACCGGGTAGCTGAGTGTGTGTGTATATGTGTGCGCACATGTATGTGTGTGTGTGTGTGTGTGTGTGTGTGTGTGTGTGTGCGTATAGCGTGCACGTGTGTGTATGCATGTGTGTGTGAGTGTGTGTGGTGCACTGCATGTTGTGTGAGTGTGTGAGGGGGGGTTACCTAGCGTGATACACACGTGGGCTCTGGTGATGCCCCTGCCGAGGCCCCTGAAGCAAGGCAGCATGTCCTCCAGTCCGCAGCACGTCTGCCAGTGGAAGTCACTGAGCCACGGTGCGTGGGGCCGGGCCGCACACCCCTGGGAGACAAACAGATGGACTGATGACTGATGCGGTCTTCGACATTCACAGGGTGTGTGTGTGTGTGTGTGTCTGGGTGGAGAGATTCTCTGGGGATATCGCTGGCTAGGATAGTGCTCATAAATAAAAGCGCAGGCAGTTAGTGGAGGAAAAAGGCAAGCGAGGTCAGGTTGGATGCTGGCTGAGAAGACGAAATGTATTTATATTCTCACATATGACTGAAATGTGCAGTAGATATATACTAAAACATACACATCTATATTGCATATACCGTTAAATACCTTTGACAAGATACTATAATATTAACCATCCCTGGAGGGATGGTTAATAGTATAGTATCTGCATTCCTCTCTGTGTTCCTTCTCAAGGTTTGTTCCTTGATAATTAAGGGGTCCCATGATAATTAAGGTCCGGTTAGGGGGCATCATAAATATAAGCCCTGTAAAGCCCTTTGAGACTGTGATTAAGGGCTATACAAATAAAATTGACTTGACTATTGAAGTTTTATATCGTCACCCTCTTAAAATAATGGCCTACGTCACTTTTTGAGGAAAATTATATTTTTGCCTAAATCATCTCTTCATGATGCTGGCCACCTCTGGTAAAATGGCCCAAGTCCTTAATTGACAAGAAATGCTGTTCCTACCTGGTAATGCAATGGCCTATGTCAAGCGTGTGACTTAGGCCGAAGTCTCTTAAACTTAAAACTTGAAAAAGTGACTTAGGCGATTATTATAAGCCTATTATTACCCTCCTATTATAAGAGGGTGACGATATGTTCTACTGAAACAAATGTAGGTCATTTTCAGTAGAAATTCGCATAGCCTGTGAGATCATTTTTGTAGAAAAGGCTTTTTTCATATTTTAGAGATGCTGTATTCTTGACCTTCACGGTGCTGTATTTGTGGAACCCCATCACTC
>OMKN01067946.1:0-14642 GCA_900302345.1 Melanonus zugmayeri
AGTTAGTGACACGAATATCAAAGAAACCCCTATAGCTCCCACCAATCCCATCTTTGACATTTACTGCGGGATTACAATTAGTTTAGTATACAGGGGAGTCCAATACAAAAGATATTCTGGATTCTTTTTAGTGACAGCCCAGGTACTCCTATGGTGTGGGAACCAATCAGTAGGGCCCAAATGGGGCCAGGCTCTACCCCTGACAGCCCAGGGCTATGAAAGGTATCATGGGACGATAGCAGAGGGTGGGAAGATGGGAGGGGTGGATGAGAGTGTGGTGGTTATATCTCATGTGATGGATGCTCCAACCACTCCCTCTCTGTCTCTCTCTCTCTCCGTTTTCATCATCCTCCCTTCTGTCTCTCTCTATCTGTCTGTCGATTTATTGTTAATGCTAATGTGGCAATAGTCACGTTTTTTAGTTATTGTTTTTTTACTGTTGAAAGGCTTATGACTGGCTACCTGCTTTAGACCTTTCTATGTATGAGAGTGTGTGTGCACCCATGCAAATGGTGAGGAAATGATCTCTGTTTTGTGCTTTTTAGATAGTTAGGTCTCCGATTGCCAGTGTAGCTCAGAGAGTTCAGTATTGCTAATTGCAGGGAATGGGCATTCTGAAGGGGTCACCAACTTCACCTCTCAACATCAAAATGGATATTTGTCAAAGGGGTATATAAGGAACAGGCTACATATTATTTTAGATTAAATAAGGTCAAAAATATGTCTGAAAACATACATTTGTTGATTGAATGTTTACATTTAAATCTCCACTGCTGATAAGCCATCTGACTGACTTCAAGCTGCAGTGTCCCTCCCACTTTGATAGGATTTGAGATAAAGCCTTTAACCTGCTGACCTATAAGCACACTGTGTTCCCACCACACACACACACCCTCAGCCCTGTTAACACAGAGACCAGCACACATGTCTGTTTTGTATATACACCTAATAGTTTCTCTCTTCTCATTATCGGTTTTCCTCTATCACTCCATTTGCTTCTACATGTCCCTCTCACCCCCCACCTCTCTGGCTTCTGTGTCCAGCTCTCTCTCTCTTTTTTACGTCATAATACATTCTAAAAAAATAGAACAAGCCATATATTACAATGTCCAAGATGCATTTATAAGGATGGTAAAATGCAAGGTATCAATTGAGTGGAATGTGTTCTTCATCACACATCTTTTGTAGAGAAAAATGCCATAAATTGCAACTGATTCACGCCAAGGCATAGTGAATATAGATATCTTGAAAATGTCTCTCTTTTCTGGACTAAGACATTATTAAACAGAGAGAGAGGGTATACATTCACACTGCCCTGTTCTAATGCTTGTTTTTTCTCCATCTCTAACAATACATGGGAACTAGAAGAGAATGACCTGAACCACGGAGATAAAAGCTTGGGAGGGGCGGCCCAGGTAAAGGAGACAGGTGCCACTGAAACCCAAAGCAGCTTCTTGGGAATACGTGACTCCCTCTAAACAAGGTATGCATACAAATCTTTGTCATGCTGGAAAGTGTCGCTACTATATGCTGTTACACTCTGCTCTTGCAGCCTACCGCCTTTGTTTCTCATCGCCGAGTCACCATCTTGAAGTTGAAACGACACTGCTCATTTTTTAATTGAAGACAGATGTCGATTTTAATATTTAATCCCAGACCTGTTTTTTTTTAATGTAGGCTACATTCTTGGATGAAAGGGATCCTTTCACATGATGATAAAAGGGCTGTGCCCTCTTAGCTGAACAGCGTACATTGGGAAGAAGATCCGTCCCACAAACACTGCCAGGAAACCAGAGCTACCCTGCTTAAACAATGGAGCAATTTTGAAGCACAGTGAATTAAGAACAAGGATGTGAACGCCTTGACTTTTCATTGTATTTCCTTGAGCCTGTGATACTGTCCTGCCATAACTACAGGTAGAGGTCACAGTGATTTATCATGATGCAACACACAGCAATGAATTCACTGGTCATTTAAGACAGAGTCAGAAAGTGTGTGTATTAACAGTGACAAGTGTAATTACAATTATGGCTCATGCTTGACTCGTGACAAATATTTTGACATTCAATAACCATGAGAAAAGCACCCTGAGGTACTTTGTTTTGAAAGAATAGCAGAGACAGTGAAAGTCCCTGGTGAAACTTTTCAACGGTCAAAATGCAACATAGACATGCAGCAAAATTATATATATAGTTTTCAGGGAGTATAAGAGCAGAGGAAGATATACATAAGCCAACAGGTTTTTGATCTTTCCACAACATGAGTTGAATGGAATATACATTCAAATGTGGCTTCAGCACAGGCGCAGTTTGCATTGGTTCAGGGGCTCACTGAACCCCCTAGTGGCCGTCGCCAAAAATGCACGTAGGGATTTAAATATTATCTATATTTTTTTATAAAAACACAGAACTAATAATTTATTGTAATGCCTCACTCAGTAATAATAAATACAAAGGGTAAACTAATTGTGTGACTGATTATTTTCATAAAACATTGGTTCTGGTCTTATTCTGTGGTATGGTAGCCTGCATGGGCACTCTCACATGCGCACCTGACAGGCAATGAAGGAGCGGATACACGCTTCTTCAGCTCACCACCACTGCCTTGAAAGAAGACTTTTTGACATGATCAAATAATGGATATACGCTATTTCTTTGCGAAAAAAACAACAACCCCAGCTGCAAGGCCCAGAGAAGAAACTGCATATTAGACCCCACGGGGTAGGTCTATCAACAGGATCTGTATCTGGTTTACTGTCGGTTTGGTTTTGCGGTTTGTGCGAGTTCAGTTTCTATAGTAATTCTCACAATTCACAAAAAACTGACTCAGTTAGGAGTATTATGTCAGATGATGACTTTTTGTTGCATGAAGTAACAAAGGGAGGTGACCAGACTGGCCACCACTGGTAAACCAGGGAGGAGTAGAACAGAACAAAACAAGAAACAAATAATGGGTGACAAAAAGAAATGCCTTCTCCATATCACCCACAGTGATCCTATAATTACCTGGATTGAATTCTAAAGCCTGGCATGCTAGAGGTGCACCATCTAGCATGCCTCAATACTGTGAGCAAGCTGTAAGTGTGACGTTTGACAGCATCTGTTTATGTTCCACTTCCCCATATGCAACTGGGCACAGTGTGGAATGACAGATAATTACTGTACACTAAGCCAACAACTGTCTGCTATTTGGTCTGTATGTTTTGGTAACTAAATAGGCCTATCATGTTGTCTAAAGGTCCTTGCTTGTTCACTTTCTTCCACTCTTGGTCCATGCCATGGTCTTGTAATGTAAGCAACAGAATGTGAATGTGTAGGTGAAGTGTAAGAAAATATCAACCCGGTCTCTTCAATCTGCATACAAATAACACAACTTTATACTTTCAAATTGCGTGCAGTGCATATGCCAAATTCCATTTTTGCGTGCAGGTGAGAAACCAATCCTTCCCATTAACTTCTGCGGAGAGCAGATGCGTCCAAATGCCACGAAACGTGGACATCAAGTTTCTGTCTGCAAAAACAAAACAAAACAAAATGGCTGACATTCCTTTTATTCTCAGTGGAAAATGCAATATTTTAAGATAGTTTCGGCATTACAATGCATTTTGATAACATTTCTAGTGAGAAAGGTGCATTTTATTTTCATAATCTTCGTTCAGTGAATGTATATGATGTTTAGTTTGTTAGTTAATGCAACGTTTTCTATCGTTGCTATGGTGGTTGCTATGGACGCTGCTATTGCTGAAACCACATAGCTTGCATGTTGTTTGAATCATTCTCTATGTTGTGTAGTTATCTGAGCTGTTATTTTATGTGTTATTTTATGTAACTGTTGGATGATGTTCTTTCAATAAAAACGTAGATTTTAGAGTGCCCCGGGGATGACGTCTTTTATCTTCTTCTTTGGATTTCTGACAGACTAGGCCGAGGTGTTTTTGTGGGGCAACCCGGAAGTTATGTTCGCCATTGCTTTGCCAAAAAGTCTATTCCAAAGGTTCATTTTATATATACATTTAGTTTAAGAAGATAATCATGACAAATGAATACCGCTTTTAAGGTTTTGGAAGCATAAATGCAATCAATGAAGTAAAAGACTACAAAAATTATCAACATGGGGGTCGTAGCCCTACAGGAATTTATGCAATTAGCAGGTTACCTATTGGGTATTGGACACTTGGGAGCAAGCTAGAGACCTGGGGTCTGCTTCATATGAACGAGGGCCTCAAGGACATACAAGATTATCCATTTGGTGGCTCTAGCCCTACAGGAAGTGATGCAATCCCTCACTGAGAGGTCATCACAAGATACAAAAAACACACCATTTATGGGGACCTACAATGACTTGGAAGTAAGATAGAGACGTCTGGTCTCTTTTATATGAATCAGGGCATTAAGGTCTACTAAAATGATCAATTTGGAGGCTCTAGCCCTACAGGAAGAAATTAGTAGATGACCTTGGGAGAGATCTGGGGTCTCTTTTATATGAAAGAGGGTCTCAAGGACATTTAAGATGATCAATTTGGGGGCTCACAAAGCATCATCAAATGTGCCATTAAAACGCATTGGAAATAAAAGCCATTGCTATAAATTCATCTACATTTGTTGGAAAGAAATACTTGGTCATTAGACCTATCAACCAGGGGGTGCCTTGGGATCTCTGAAGTCTCTCTGTGAAAAGGGGGCTGTGTTCAGTGCTGTCATAACACCGCTCAATGCCATTAAAGCAAAATGACCCTAACCCTAACCCGTGGATCGCCCTCTGTCAAAAAAATTGGCCCATTTGGGCTAACTTTTTTTCGTTTTTGCAAAATGTTGACCGCAGTTTCTCAAAGGTTAATTCACAACTTGGTTTTGTCATGATAACGTGATGGTTATGACGAGATAATGACTTAATTATGCCAGAATCATGACAAAACCAAGTTGATTATGACGAAATAATGAGTTATTATCTTGTTATCATGACAAAACGGGCCCAAAAAATATTATACCATCCATGGCAGCTCTCTGCTTCCGTATATATTTGCCATGTATGCTAAATGTAATTAATTGATTAAAAGTCGCGATGCTAAATGCTAAACACAATGCTAACGCCTATTCGTGATGCTAACGCTAACCGCGAGGCTAACACTGGTTATGATAAATACTAAATATTTCGCAATTTCTCTTATTTTCGATCTGGACACCTTTCACTGCCAAATGTTTACTGGTTTGATTTGTTTCATTACTGAATTGAACTGAATTGTTCTTGTTAGGGTGCCTGCTTTGCATAGCAAAAGCACCCTATTGTTATTCACCATACTTATTTTTTTTGTAATTATTTATTCTTCCGTACAAAATTTTGGCGCGCTACTAGTCTCGCAGTGTTGCCAAAAATATATCAAAATGTGCGCCTTTATCGGGAATAGTGTGCTGTGACTTTTCTTAGCGATCGCACGTCACGTTTTCGCACATTCCAACGAATGGGAAATTGTAAAAAACCTCGCAAAAAGTGATCAAACCCATGCCTCTGGGTGATTTATTCAAAAACTGTGAGTCCTATTTAAATGGAAGTAACATTGGATGAGGGAGGACAAAAATGCCTACATTTTGGCATTTTGGCATAGAGTGGAAGGTATGGGAGTAAGATGATAATGTTTGGAAGATTTTTTTTTATTTTGGCAACATTTTACACTGCTTGATGACATCACTCACTCTAGCTGTGAACATTCTGCTCCATAGACTCCCATGTTAAGTGACATCTGACTGAAGAATAGACAGTATCTTCCAAACATTATCGCTCCCACACCTTCCACTCTACGGGCACAATTTATACACCAAAATCTAGGCACCTAAATCTTGTTACTTCCATTGAAATAGGACTCACCCAAAATCACCCAAAAGGACAGAGTGCTGGCAAACAGTCCCATAGACTCCCATGTTAAGTGACAGCTTAAGTAGATCATTTTGACTCGCAAGCGGAAAAAGTGTGGGCACCCCTGATCTATATACTATATATAGATCTATATATTATATTATATATATAATGAAAGCAGAGAAGATAATATTATATAGTATGTTATATAGATAATATATTATATGATATATTATCTATATCTATAATGTAGTAGAAAAATCGGATTTATGTGGATGTAGGTGTGTGCCATCTGAGAATCATGCATGCTATGTGTGTCTACTGGGGATCAGTTATGAACCACACCTTTTCTTATAAATGACCTTTTCTTATAAATAATGGTTAGTTAATAATTTCTTGTGTTCATAAGATTTGATCTTATGATCTTCCTTAAACCATATCAGTCTGAACAGAATTAGCTGATGATGAATATCTATTTAAAAAAATAAATGTTGACTTACACTTACACTTAGTGAAACCCACCAACTAAATCAGCCCTATTTGAACATTATATTACAAATAGATCTGTACTGAAATGTTTGCATGTATTTCCAAGTGTGTGTTTTTCCCCCCTCTGACAGGACATGACTTCATGTCCTGCTATGGAGAAATGCCACATATCTGAGTCACCCTCGCAATATTAGCCTGAATGGTAACTAATCCCCACAGAGACCAGCCTCTGTATCATCGTTGATAACCTGAACAGTAGACAGTGCACTGGGGATTTCACTGGAACCTTCTCTTTTGTATGGTTACAGGGAGATAAGCCAACTGAAACTCAACTTGTAGAGTTATAAAATATAAAATAAGCAAATAGCATGGAGATGGAACAGAGGGTGTAGCATAAAAGTAAGTTGTCTAATATAGTTTTATTACACATTTAGTAATAAAAGTAGTCTAATATAGGAATATTAAATATTTAAGTAGTAATATAAAACATAATCCATGATAGACTGAAAAATAGCTAACCCTGCAATTGGGAAGATCTACCATACAACTTGGAAATACTGCCATGGCTACAACCACCCAACAGACAAATCATTTGTGAAAGAGACTAGTGTTCTAATGCATGGCAGAGATTAGGGATTAATAAAGTACAACCATGATCATATGAACATAAATCTATGCATTGTTATATGAAGACAAGTCCAGATATTGTGGCCAAGGTTTAACAAATTGTTGTTAAAGTAAACTTGGGTGGGCAGCAGGGCATTTGCTCTGCTCTCATTTTCTCTTCTCGTCCTCTCTTCTCCTCTCCCCTGCTCTCCAGGACTTGTCATGTTTTACTTGTTATATCTGACAGTAATTATGACAAAAAAAAGAAAAATGATCCTGGTAACAGAAATATTAAGCTCGTCTTTGATTATCTACATATTTCACAGACACACTCACTCCCACCTGACAGGCAATAAATAACTAACATGATTAATTGTTTTAAATAGTTTGTGTGTGTGTGTGTGTAATCAGTGGAAAAGCCATACAAAACATTAACGCTGGGAACCTTTTATTAATTGAAACATGGATCAGATCAAAAAAGTCCAAACCAGTTCATGGACTCCAGGTGTAAACGTCAGTATTGACCATGTGGTCTCAAGAAGCTAAATACTTGGGATAAGAACTACTGCACTTTGTTATCGTTTAAAAGACCAATTACAATGAAAGGCAAAATCTTTCATGTAGGGCAGGCCAGGTATGATTGCGACACACCTTTTACTTATATTATATTTCTCGATATATCAACCCACCGCGAGTTGGCTAGATATGTATTCTATTATCTATTGCAGGCCTATTCAATTAGCGGCCCGCGGGCCGCTAATTGAAAAAAAGTAGATTCCCTACTTTTTTGTATGGACTGGCTGCTGTCTGGTATTGATTAAAATGAAAGTGAAAGAAAAAGGACGTGCGTAACTAGTTTATTTCATGTAATAACTAATAGCTCAGGGAAATGTCCAGCCCCCGGGCTCTTAGCTTTCTGACAATGTGGCCCCCTGAACAATATAGTTAAATAGCCTTGATCTATTGTGTTCTAACTGACCAAATACAAAAAAAGATGCACATTGTTGCGTTAAGCAATTGAAAACAGCGCCCTCTAGTGTATGAGTTATGAGCTCCTTGAGAACCAATCTGTCTGATGTCCATATGTGCTACTGCTTGGACACTGATACAGCCACCATAGGATAGCATGTAGGGATTAAAGGGTGACTATATGCTAAAAGACATGTTTGGGAAATTGATTGCTATCAAAAAGTTTGAATGTAAAAGCATGGTGCATGATTGTGCACCATGCAACCATTTATCCATTTAATGCAACTTATTTCAAGGTCAGGTTAAAAGGTTCTGATGTTAATCAACAGTTTGCAAGTTGGTCACCATTTCATAGGCTTATCTGCAGCTTGTCCTTGTGCCAATGTATAATTATTATTCAATTGTGAAATAAAAATATTTAATTATATTAATTCTGTCTTTATGCAGACACTTTCTTGTGCATATATAGGCCTACATATATATCTGATTTGGATAGAACTGTAGAAGAATCTAATTCAGAAAATATTTGTTGTGCCCTTTTCATAAGCTTGGCTTTGCTCTGGCATATGCAAGTGCTCGAACACAAATTATTAGAAGAGTGTGTGTGGTTGGTGGCTGGTTTAATCAGCCTCACCTGGCCCGAGTCAGGTTGATTGTGGTCAGAGTCCACACATCATTAAGGACTCTGGCTACAATTGTAGCCATCTCCTCGCTACTGCCACCAAAGATGGGACTCAAACCCACAAAACTTGTTCAGGGCTTCTCCAGATGAAAAGACACGGGGCAATGTTGAAACCGGTTTACTGAAGTGATGCACAATGAATTCTTTGTAGAGCAGGTGGTACAGGCTGACATATCAGGACTCTATCCTGAGTGTGTGCGGGAGTGGCTGGTTTAACCTGTGGGCTTGATTACTTAATGCCCCACAGGTGTGCAGCCTCACCTCAGCCCCAGAGTCCTTGTGGACTCTAACCACAATCAGTCTGTCTCGGGCCAGGTTAGGCTGCTTAAACCAGCCACCAACCACACACACTCTACAATTACATTTTTTTATATTATATATTTTATATTTTATTATAATGTCACATTCTTGTAAAGCACTTCCAATCGGACTTGGTTTTATGATGTCATTAATCTCATGTGACAACCATTATATTTTTTGTATTGTTTTAGTTTGTTCTAGTGTTACATCGTTGACAGTGTCCCTGATGGGTGTCCATGATAACAGAGGGAGGATGAATGGAGATGGAGTTAAGTTGCAAGTTACTGGAACTGACCGGAACCGCCCAGAACCTGTATTCATAAAACAAAACAACAAAACAAGCCTTGGTTGAGTTCAATCAATGATTACTGCTTTTCAGAACATTATGTCAACATAGAATGTAAATGTTGGCATTTACCATTCAAATGCATAGGGTGTAGAGCAATGTTATGTTATTTTGGTGCCCAGTAGAGGGAGATATGAGATATGAGATTTGTTTATTGTACATAAACAAAGAACATTTACATTCCTTGGGACAGATGGCTCAAGGGATCCAATCTAAGCAGCTTGTTTTATACTATATACTATATGAGTTGTATCAAATAATAATCATCCAACGCAAACTTAAGAATGTAAAGTGCCAAAAGCATCTTCTGCAGTACCCAAGTACAGTCTCTGGTGGCAGAAGCTCCATTTGCGGTCAGTGAGGTCACCAGTAGGCCTATATTATAGACAGCCCCACACTGGACATCGGCTAGGTCACAGCTTGACTGGCCGGACAGAGGGCTGCAAGTGTAGTTGGAGCTGCCCGTCATGTAGTTATGGCCACCGCCGGACGAGCGCCAGTACACACGCAGAGCATTACCGGCCATCTGGTAAAGCTTGATGCCTGACGGACAGCAGGCACCTACAATAGAGAGGAGGGGGAAAGTGAGTTATGTAATTGGATAGCTTATGTAAAGCTATCCAATTTAACACAGGTATGGTGGTGTGCATGATGGTAGGTAGTAAAAAGTGCTGCTATATTTTTGTATAACTTTTTAATGGTATTTGTAGCAATCCTCTCTTCCATGACCCACTGACAGTGGCTTTTCCAGGGCTCCTCTGAAGACAGGACATGGGTGGATGTTGAAAACCGGTTTATTGTAAGGATGAACAAATGGTTTGGTTGCCAGAGCAGGTGGTATCTTGCTGACATGTAGCTCTCTGTCCTGAGTGTGTGTGGTGATGGCTGGTTTAACCTGTGGGCCTTGATTACTGGATGCACCACCAGGTGTGCAGCCTCACCCAGCCCCAGAGTCTAATCAGTCTGACTTGGTCAGGTGAGGCTGCTTAAACCAGACACCAAACACACACACACTCCACAGTATTTAAATAGCAATGATTTCTCCAACTTTTTAAAATTTGATTAAACTGTCTAACACTCTTCAACTGCCACTGATGTACTGATATAACAGAAAGCCCACTGCAAGTATCAGGGATGTGATCGGGTGAACAAAAGAAATGGAAGGAAAATCTTTTATAACCCATTGCAACACCTTTTTGGAAGGAGGCATAAGCTCCAATGTGGACACTGAGAAAATGTTGGGTTTTTAAACAACCTTGAACAGCCTTCCTACAATCTAACATGAATTTTCATGAAACTTTAAACAGAAGGTCCAAGAAATGGTGTGAGATGTTCCATGTCATACATGTCATCATTTACATCAAATTTTTACAGTCTGAATATAAAAAATAATGCCATGAACTAGGGTTGGGCCGGCTTCCGGTTTTACCGGTGTCATAAGGTCTGCGATGTTACACCAGTTTCATTTGTACCGGCATTTGTTATTATGAGATGGTCTGGAATGGTCTGGCTCTAAAAAATGTTTAAATCAGCTATCTGCACCAACGCTAAATGGATTAACTTGTATTGCAGTACTATGCAAAGTGATACATTTTTATTTTCATTCATAAACGGAGCTACTAGTTGCATCTGTGTGCTACATCCTGTGCGCCCACTGCGCGCTACTTGAGAGTTTGTTAGAAATGCAGGGGAAGATGGGATCAAATTTCAATTAAAGCTCATCGGGGAGGGGGGCGCTGTGTTGTTTTTTTCCAGAGTTGGTTTTGGCTTTGAGGTGATGAGAAATGGCACAGCGGTTGGTGTAAAAAAGAACTGCAACATTTTGGATTCGAGCCCGACGACAGTGGGGAGCCGAAGTATGGACGTTTTTATTGGACTTTATTAGAGTGGCGATTCACAACTCACAGAAGACGATTCACAAATATTCGGTACTTGTAAAATTATATCCACACTCACTTTCAGAACAGGATTTGACATGTGAACTAGTCTACGCATTTGTGGATCTCGTAGTTTGGTCCAATGTGTGCTGCAGATGATCCATAAAATGTGGATGTGTACATAGCAGTCATCTCTAGATGGAGATATGCTGTCTTCCTGGCTTGGTAAGAAAAGAAGAGCCATCGCTATTTTAAATGTGTGCGTCATAGCTTAATTTGACAAATGAAGACAAGAAAACAAGTGTTATGTCGAGTGTTTATGAAGTAGTTTATAGAATAGTACATATTTATTGTAAAGACTAGAAACTGGCAGGCTAGAAAATAAATGTTTTTCACCTTATGGAAAAACTTATTCCTAATCTTATTTAAAAAATACACTGCATCTCATGTGTAATACAGCATGTGAGAACCTATTGGCTTGCTAAGGACTATTTATGACAGTGTGGATTAGAGCTAGGTGATATATGAATCTAATAATATAAAAGCGTAGATGTCTTGGGATTTTGTCATTGTAATATGCAAGTTGTAATTGAGAGAACGTTTCAAGTTGAGTACAACCGTTGGGTATATGTAGTAGCTACTGTACTACCTAGTGGATTTCAGAGAAGTTATACGTTTTGATTTGAAAGAGCCACCCTCATACAGCCTCCCATACAGGCCAGTTTCATGCAGATCATTTGGTTGATATGGTTGACTGGTGCTCCTTCACTCCACCCTCACTCCAAACTCTGTAGCTCCTTCCAAGTGATTGCTGACCTCTCTGTGGCTTCCTTCAGTAGACTCCTTCTTGTTTGGACTTCCTTCATTCAGCAGTGCCATTAGGATATCCAAACATTATCCTAGGCCTATTTGTGGATCGTGAAATATTTGTGTGGATATCATTTTGTAATGCACAAGTACCAAATATTTGTGGATTGGGGTACACTCAATGTGAATTACAAATGAGTTACAAGTGAATTACAAATAATAAAGTGAAATAAAAACTTCCATAATAAACGTCTAGCTGTCAACTCAGCCTGTGACTGATCTGGTCAACAAACAAGCATACTTGTTTCGCGGATAAGGGCTGGAGACCGCAGTGGAAATGATAGCCTAATCATTTAGTTCGCTTTTTGAAAATAATTAAAATAACCAGGGCGGGGTAAATGCGGGTAGAATTCGGCAGTGGCGTGTAACACAGTCACTCTTACTGGCGGGTGGCATTCTATATATATTTATTTCTTTTTTTAATTGTAGTCTTCTCAAAAGACATCTGAAATAATAAACTCATTGTTGCATTGTTGTTGAGGCTGTATAAAATAGGTTCGTTCGCCAACGTTTAGTAGCTGGCCTGGGTGGGCGGAGTTCCCCGGCATCCGACAAGTTTTACAATAACTCCGCCCGCCAGGAACGTCCCGACATCAACACTGAAAGTGAACTGTATAGCAGCATAGCGCTGGATATTGGATATTCCTTGTAAAGTCCCCATTATATACCTGCCACACACAATCGGCGAATTACAAAGTACCCTGCCCTGCCCTAAACAACAGCCTAACTAAAACGCAATTCAACTGGATATGTCACGTTTCAAAATGTCCCCAATGGATATAACATGAACATCCTTCTACTCCACTAGCCTACGTCGCAGAGGCAAATATTGTAGGCTACTTTTTACTGAACTACATTTATTTAATAACTTAAGTTACTTTGCAGGTTTAGATTGTTAATACGAAATATAAATCTACGAATAAATGATTATATTATGATATTATATTATATATTATAGGTTAAACTAATAAACTGATATATTAGGTTAAACTACCCAGCAGTATATAAGGTCATTCAAATCAGCACCACCTCTACCAGCTGCAACACTAAACGGATGTACACATTAATATTAATTCATTGTGTTATTCATTGTATTGGGGACCCACTCGATTTCCCTGGGACCCACTCAAATGACCAGCTGTGGGTCCCGGGGACTCACTACATTGAAAACCTATCAACATCACTGAAGACAGTGTCGTGGTGGTCCCTAGTCCCTGGTCCTGATGGGAGCCTCTGGTCTCGAAGCTTTCATGGAGCAGAGTGACCAGAGTATGGTGGGTTAAATGTGACAATATTAAATGCCCTGGACACGTGGCTTGAAATAAAAATGCATATATGATATCATAGTTGGGTGTCTCATTGAGCATCCACAAAAATCGGAGAGAAAAAAAACTCATAACTATTAAAAAACCTAGATCAAAAAGCTGCTCATTTTGCTGTTGAGACTTTGCCAAGACCGTGTGGGCGTGTCCAGATCTCGTTTTGACTGATTTCTCCCTGGCTCTGCCCATATCAAACGAGCTCTCATTTCCACGACAATGGCGCACACTGCAGTCGGTGTAGTCCAGCCCTATATGGTAAATGGACTGCATTTATATAGTGCTTTTACCCAAAGTGCTTTACAATTTGTGCCTCACATTCACCCATTCATACACACATTCATACACCGACGGCGGTGTCAGCCATGCAAGGCAACAGCCAGCTCGTCGGGAGCAGTTAGGGTTAGGTGTCTTGCTCAGGGACACCTCGACACTTGGCTAGGAGGAGCAGGGGATTGAACCAGCAACCTTCCGGTTGCCAGACAACCGCTCTACCCCCTGAGCCACTGTCGCGGCCAGGAGCCCCCTCTGTCCCCCTGGGAGCCTTGCTAGGCGCCGTCAGGGCGTGGCAGCCGGGGAACGAACTTGTGTCTCTGTCTCGCTGTCCGCGTCTCCCCCGCCTGTGGTGCTCCCACCTGCCAGTAAGTGGAGGAAAATAATGTTACGCCTCGGTTGTGTCGGGGACTCAGAGACACAACAAGGAGACAGGGATAGTAGTTAAGCCCTGCTGGGCGTTTATTTGTTGTTTGGGGAAGGGGAATAAAGTCCAAGGCGCGTGAGGCTTGGGCTGGGTGCCTAGCAGGCTGAGGACCGTGGCGAGGTAGCTGGAGGTGGTGGAAAGGCAGGTGGGCCGAAACCACACGCCGGGTTGGTCTGAGAAGACACGGAGAACAAGGGTCAGGAAAACACGGATACGAGGTACGGAAAAACACGGTTACTTACATACACGAGCAGCGATATATTAGGTCTGTTTCTCTCATTACTTGCCAGGTTAATCTTTGGGAAGATCTGGCGACGAACGACTGGAGAGCTGGGCTTCTTATAGGCAGCCTCAAGTAGTTGCACCTGCGTCTGCTAATTGCCCGCAATGCCCGCGCCGAGGTGCAGGGGGCGTCAGAGGCAAGCGGAGAGGTAGGGAGCGTGTGTGGAGGTGAAGAGTCAGAGGTAGGGAGCGTGTGTGGAGGTGAAGAGTCAGAGGTAGGGAGCGTGTGTGGAGGTGAAGAGTCAGAGGTAGGGAGCGTGTGTGGAGGTGAAGAGTCAGAGGTAGGGAGCGTGTGTGGAGGTGAAGAGTCAGAGGTAGGGAGCGTGTGGGGAGGTGAAGAGTCAGAGGTAGGGAG
>OMKN01067951.1:0-11018 GCA_900302345.1 Melanonus zugmayeri
CACACACACGTATGAACAACAACAAGTCAGTCATGATCTCAGAAGCCCCAAGCAGAGCATTTGTCAATTCAGTCGTGTTTCTGTTGTGGGTACACCAAATACAATCCTAACTCTAACATTTTATGACCAAATTGTCGTGAGGTGTGGATTACGAAATGTATGTTAACTTAAGCAGAAAAAATCCCTGCATTTCCTCATGAAGCAGTCAGTGAAGAAAATGCCCATGCTTTTTGGCATGGCGCGAGTATTTAGGCAACTTGGCTCTTTCAGTTCCAGTTCAACTAGTGGTGAAGGGACCCGAGAGCGGCTTTCCTTTAGCTCCAGAACGGAGTCATCAGAAGCCCTGCAGCTGTCTGCAGGTGTAGCAGCAGGGCCGGGAGACCAAGCCGTTGCTCCATCATGCTGATGTGAAACATTTGCAGCAGTTTTCTCCCTGGCATGTACATCTGGTTACCAGGCCACGTCCTCCGCTCAAACCGGCGAGACCCACTTTGAACTGGTCTACACGCTCTGCCAACAGCCTGTGGTGGAGGTTAGATTTTTGCACTCAGGGTCCAATCTGTGTGATGTGGAGGAATGGTCGCACCACCACCACCGCCGCCGCAGCTGCTGCTGCTGCTGCTGCTTGTGTTTTGCCAGGGACTGAATGAGGTTCACCTGGCGCCTTGGACCTGGTGGGCGGGGGGGGGATGCTAAAGCTGTTGTATGCTTTAATATGTGATGAGTGAGTGTGTACGAGTGCAATAATGCCCTGTGAACAGACCTGTGCATATACACACACACACACACACCATTACCACTTTGGCTTTGGGTTTTTTTAAAGTCAGCTTGACTCTGGCGGTTTTCCCGACTGTTATTCCGTGCTAGTACCACCAGGATTGTTATTTTTCCCTTTCTCTGGGACTGTTATATAATGGCTAACAGAGTTGAGAGTTGAAAGTGTTGTCCAAGGCAGGTGTTAAACTAATTCCTAGACATGATCGCACAACATTCATTCACTTGAGAAAGTAAGAATAGTTAATAAGTAGGTCACTCTTCCACTGCAAATGTTGTTTCGCTTGCCTTACAAATGCTTACGCAATAATGTGACTTGCTATTTAGAAAACAATTCTAGTGTGTCTTTTCTCTTAGGACTGCTACTAGGACTATGCTACTTGAAAAAGTAACACTTTATCAAATTTCAAGTGCGTCACTACACTTTGGTTCAATCTCGTTATACTTAGATATAGTCCCTACTAGATCAGTCTACCAGCCTACCCAGTGGACTGTACCAACTGATAGGCTTATCTATCCGTCATACATATAGGTGGATACTCCCACTTGTAATGTCACTATGTCAATGACAATTTTGAATGGCTAATCACACCTGGGGGTAAAATAGGGGCCCTTTAACCCTCCTGCTAGAAATGACATCCCACAGATTACTATTATAAATTCTATTTTGTGGTTATTACAGGGGCCAAGAGGCACTGGTGCATGGGGGTGGTACCTCTGTGAAGTTGGGAGGTTAGCATTTGTTTAGCATTGTTGCTTGGTAACCAGACAACATTAACCTGTTGCAGGCGTTGACAAAATTGCATGATAATTAATGAGTTAAGTAATATATGCTTCTTTTACCCAATCTTTGCCGTATCGCAGGGCACGCTCGCCCTTCCTGGCTCTTGGCTCCTGGCTCTTGGCTCATAAACCCTTTGTGAATGGCGCATCTATGACAGTCATCTACTTACAGCAATTTTGGTCAGAGTTTTACAAAAAAATTGTTTAGGGAAAAGGGAGGCAATCAAACTAAGCCGGGGGTTAAATGCTTATGCAGCAAATACTGGATGTACCAGAAAGCCAACGCACGCACACACGTGCATACACACACATACACACACATACACACACACACACACACACAGTGCCCGTAGAGTGCATCTGACCAAACAAGAGGATTTCAGCCCAGGCAGCTGACCAAGGCCATCCCTGGAGGGTTGTGGTGTTTCCCAGCGAGAGAAGCAGGGATTGGGCTATTGGGCAACAGCAATACAAGTAAGGTATATTAACATGCAGGTCACCATCTGGGGCTCCACACTCTAGTTTCTTTCTTCTATTCAGCTCCAACCAATGCTATATTTATTCAACTTCAGTGTATTACATTTTTTTGGAGGGGCCTTGCAGGAGGGGGCGGGGTTGCTGATATTTTTCCAATGTTTGAAAAAAATGACACATGAGTATTGAGAGACATTTTAAAGGAATTGAGAGACATTTTAAAGGAATGGGCAGTTATGATCCATTAATGGAAATATTCTCTACTTTATGATCGTCACACCACCCACCACTGACATTCACCCACAGCCTCAGTAAACGGCGTCAAAGACAAAAGTCAAGCAAAAGATCACCACTTAAAGACGCAGCCAAGGGAACCAAATGCCATCTCTCTTAAATACCATGCCACATAAGCTGTACTTTATATGCCCTCGTTTGTTTTGTAATGTCATTCTCACTGTCTGTGCTGTCCATTAATGCTGTCTCCACCCAAAACCTGTTGTTGTACGTGATATCCGCAGCGTTCATTTTGCTTTGCCCATAAGAAAGAGCAGAGTACTTCTGTGTTAACCATAAACAAAGTGTCAATGCGCCACCGAGTTCCACTGCCACCATAGTCGCAATTTTCTTCAATGCAGAACTACCACTGTCAACACAACTCTAGATAACACGTCTTTGTTTAATTCCCACTTATCCCAGACCGGTATCAAAATAGATGTCATGCATGTTTTTTATTATTATGAATGGTCACAATTTATGTTTTTACTTTTTTTTTTTTTGGACTCGTGAGTAAATTGTGGACCTTATTTTTACATGTTTGTCCATTGTTTAACTAAGTCTTCTTTTGTGAACTGAAATTAACAACTGCACTCAGGTTTCTCTATTTGGGCTCAGCGTGTGATATTCTGCGAACCAAAGGTCACTGCTTTCTACTACTACTACTACTACTAGGCATTACTACCCTAGGTCATTAGTGTTGCTTGGCTATTTCTGTCTGCAACACTTCACAAGTATATTGAATACTTTGTCCTAGAGTTGGACAGCCAACAACATCCAACAGAGAAGGGAAGAAAAGAAAACAGCTTTCCCCAAAAGGTTTAAATGTGCATGTTTTTCCAAAATGGAAACTTCTCTATTCAATATAGCAATTAATCTCCTGAGACCCTGGGTTTGAATGACCGAATGTCCCCTGCCAGACGCAGAGGAAACCCTCCGGCTAGTATGAACTTGCCTTGTGAGATCATCCCGATCTCCCAAGCTCGCATTCTGTTGCTCTCTGCAGATCGGTCTGGCCTCCCAGACACATGCACTGACCTCCTCCAATCCCAGCGCTTGGGGGAGGAAGTTTCAGTTCATGACGAACAAGGAGTGCCACTGTCTGCCCAAGGAAAGTGTAGCCATCTACTCAGCAATCAAAACTGTTTTCATCCGAAATAGACTGAATAACGATGTTAAAAGATTAACAGAAATCTGCACGGAGCGCTTTTCTCAGATTAGAATATGTTTTTGCTTTACTTCCAACCGGATTCGGCAAGAACGAAGAGAGCACAAGCATCACTCTAATTGGCTGGAGTTTTTTTAACAACGTAACAACGCGGCCATATTTGGAAATCAACTGCTGCCCAGCCAAGGCCAGACTGATACTCACTGCGAAACGCAAATGTGAATATCAGGATGGTCTCAGGAGGCTAGGTATGAATGTACATACTGCTTGACTGTCATCAACATGTAAAACTAATAGAAACACATTCCCCAATACTTCAGTTGCTACATTCTCTGCTCATGATACACACAATACGACACAAATAAGGACGCACACTTCCTGACACTGACACATCCCGGCGGCCTTTTGTTACCTAAACCCATGCACCACACACACACACACACACACACAAACAGTACCCGACACTACTGTCGAAGGATCCACGGCCGACGTCATAGACTGAAATATTGTTAACACACAACAGATTGGAGTATTTTTGCCAATAACATCCAAACGGCAACCAGTGACACACATACACACACATGCGGTGGCTTCACACGTGAGCATGTGCATGTGGATGGCGGGCATGTCACCGACGCATGCGATCGAAGACGACGGGGAACGCCCACAGGCAGGTGTGACATGTGGTTCAGTTGCCCGATGGCTCCCTGCATGCCTTGCACGTGTTGTTACTTATCAATGCTCACATCTAGGTTTGGCCTGTGTCCACATATGATATATATATATATATATATATATACTGTATATATATACACACACACACACACACTAGATGTACCAGTACTACCAAGCATACGAACACTACACCAGCATGATAGCTTCCCACACCTTATGACATCACACAACGTTATATCAGAACTAGTCTCACAAATCAGACTTTAGACTTTGCTTCATATTTGTTTCGACCAATCATGTTGCTGGAGGCGGCAATCTGTAAGCGTGTAATTGGCGAATACAAACTCAGGAGTAGTAAACTGTAAAAAATTGTCAGGTTTCAAATCAACACTGTGTAGACACTAGAAATACACTTATTCCCCTTCTGAAAGCTTCAGCCACTCACACATATTGTCTTCAGTAGAAGGTCATTATAGTAGACCTCGCATTGTCTACCCTCCTGGGGTAGTTGTACTGCCAGAGGTTAGAGTTGCTTCATATCAGCTTTGGCGAGGGATTGTAGGGACAAACCATCGAAGGTAAGGAATCTATAACAGGTGACATCTTCAGTCCTGCTGCTTAGCATGTATATCATTCAGCATCTATGCGGATAAGCTCATCGTAATCTTGTCCAAAAACATTCAGATCACATATTAAATCCCCCATAGATATCACGAGATACACTCGTCACCCAATCAGGAATGGCACAGTCCTCTGGTCACATCACATATCATCAAACACACGGATGTGCGTTTGTCATTCCCAGAGCCAAGACAACCTATCTGTATGTAGTTCTCTCGGCCACTCGTGTCCACATGCATTTGACTGAGCTTGACGTGAATTCTACTGTAAATACCCCTCTCTCTCTCTCTCTCTCTCTTTCTCTCTCCCCCTCTCTCTCTCCTTAACTTTCTCTCTGACTGTCCAGTTGTCGACCTTTTGTCTGAGCTCCAGAAGTGTCCGCCTTCGAGCAGCATCTCAGGGGAGAGGAGATTCACTTGGGCGTCATTTAACCAAGAAGACATGCACTTGCACACGTTTACACACACACACACACACATACAGATACAGTTAGGCACACATGTCTGGGAGAGAAGGTGAGCACAGTGCCACACACACACATGCGCACACACACATGCATGAAGCCTGCACACATGCATGGGGCCTGCACATATACACACACACACACAGACTAGGAGACTCATATCATCAGCCAGCACAATTGAATAGAGAGCCATTACTTCCACACTGATTCCTCACGCTGGTCTGTCCAAACACAGTCATCACACAGCAAGGGCATCTATTCCTGGTGTGGACTCAGCAAGTCCCCTTCAGGGTCTTGGAAGAGGAAGACGCAGGGAGGAAAGGGAATTGGCTGGAACAGTAGTAGTGGGTGGTGGCCACACACACACGCACACACACACGCACTCACACGCGCACACACATGTGCAGGCACACACACACACACACACACACATTGCGGGCTAAATGCCCCCTTAATGAATCGTGACAGGAAGGGAGGGGATTGGGGTGGTGGTGACGGGGTGGGACTCACTGAGGGGTTTGAGGATGCTGCGGCTGGCCTCGTCATGGTTCTCAGCGTCCGACTTGTCGGACGGGTTCTCGGATCGCTCCTTCCTGGCTCCCTCCCGGTGGCCCGCATGGCGTCGGTGACGCCGGCGGCGGCGGTAGCTCTTGGGCAAATGCACGCCGATGTACACGGTGTGGTGACCTGGGGGGGCAGAGAGAGGACGGTGGAGGGGCGTTAGGGAGATAACACCACGCCATCGCAAACTCATGGCCTCTTAAATATGGAGAAACCAGATTATCACTTCATTCATGGCCTTTTGATGACAAAAGTGGAATGCGCTTTAGTGCCGATTCTGGTCACACAAATCATTTCTGTCAAGGGTCAAAGACTAGCAATACAAATACAGCAATATTATTGCTGTATTAGTCTTTTAGCGATGGTAGTCTTTTAGCGATGGTTGAACAGTACATTATACTGTTCAACTATTGCTTTTATTGCTAATCTTTTAGCGATAGTTGAATCGTACATTATTAAACATTTGATGAAGTGACAACAATCAAATTCTATGCATATTAGTATTGATTATATTTCTTAGGGATTTTTAACAAGAACACGTCACGTGGCCCAGAATTCAATACGAACGAGAACGGGACATTGAGGAACATTTCACCAGAGCTCGCAGCACACTGTCAAAATAAATATTTGGGCTCATAGCAGAGTAGCAGGACTGAGTGAAGACTGGGACCGCCTGCATGTCAACGCCACCAGTATTTATATACAGGCATGCTATCTGCAGGGCACGCAGTTGTACAACACTGTGGTGGTTTAGGGTCAATAAAAGTATGCACACTAATCCGCTTGGTAATAACACACACTCCAGACGTGGTGATCACACTCCCTCTAACATTCTTTCCGTTGATTTTTGCCGATGAATGGACTTACAAATAAAATATGTTGTTTGTAGTACAAGGCATTTTTGGTTTTGGTTGGTTTAGGTTTCTTGCTTAATATTATATTGTTGCAATTTGGTAGAACATTTTCTCTTTTGCTTTGGTCCATTTATGCAACTATGTAAAATATCAAAATATCAAACTACTAAAACAGGAGACTGAAGACATGGAAAAATGAATGTGTTTATTTTCATTGGCTTTGAATGCAACTTTTGTTGTGAATTCAACAGTTTAAAGAAATCTGTCACTATGTAGGCCGTGGACTAGCAGAGCCACAAAAACAGCGTACAATCTTGCTTCACAGATACATGCGAGTGTATTAACTGTGTGGGGTGTTTCGCCTCTACGTGGGAGATTACAGGAGGATACAGAACACCCTGTGCAGGAAAATGGACCCAGGGTTCAACTGTTTTTTAGGCTTTTGTCCAGTTGATAATAAACATGTTTTCGTTAACATTTTTAGAGTGCCGCTTTCTTGTTTCATTAGTATTAGCACATTTTTCTAATAATACTTTTGCCATTCAAATAAAATCATGTTTTTCTGTGTGTAAAACATGGATTATTAAGATTGTTTTTAACTTAAAGTGTCAGTGTCCCATATTGTATTCGACTTTTTACTGTAACAACTTTTACATGCAAGTGGTATCAGATGTTCAAATATCCGTCCTTCTGATCCGATGAGTGCACCATAACCCATCAACTTTTCCAAGCATCAAACATAAAAGGGTCCAAAGGAAACAAAGGCTGTATACTATCAGTGTCCTGCCCTTGGTGCTGGGCCAGGGTTGGTCCGGGCCCAGAACCAGGAAGTGACGAAGCGAACAACAGACAATGATCTTCTATATAGAGAGTATAAATTATTCATGAATACTCGTGAATAATGTATAATGTGGAGAGAAAAAAAGAAATAGCTGATTGATAAAAAAAATGGTCAATGACGAACCCAACAGAAGAATCACGTGTTTTGTTTGTTGTATCACGAAGAAGCTGACTGAAGGCATTTTCCCTGTGGATTGTTTGATGTGAAAGTTGGTCGACGGGTCACGAGAATTAGCACCGTGACACGACACACAAAACAGTACTATTCCTAAAAATACAATTAGAAAAGTACTTGGCCGGTACATCGACAACAAAAAGATGTTGTCCCTACTGTCAGAAATTGTTCTGCTGGGATCTCTGATAGAGAAGAAAATAGACATTTAGAAGGACAAACAAACAAGAGGGGAGAAGAAAGAGAGCGAAAGAGAGAGAGAGAGAGAAAGAGAGGGGGACAGGGAGAGGGAGCAGCAGGCTGTATAGGAGACAGAGCCAGCATCACGTATGCCAAAGTGTGTCCCTGATGGGCTTTGGGTTCAACAGATGGCACCTGTCCAGTGTTTATACCATAACATACAACACTAGATCAATGGTACGCGGATGACGCGCTACAACCGCTGACGTAACACTGCTTTTCCCCTCTAGGAAGCTTACTGTTGTGACATAAATGTAGAATCACTCGACCTTAAACCTGTTATTGCTTTTCAGACTTAAACTCTATGACCTCTCCATGTCCAAAGTACACTTTAATGAAAAAATCGACTGAAATTTACTAGCCTGACATCGCCAGACCAATTCGAAAATGCGTATTAGTCTGGAACCTCTCAGTTCATTTTCAATTTCCTAGGGGCGTTATCAACGGGCGGAGATTAAAATGCCTCTGGACGCAATTGGATAGACTTACAACCAATCAGAGCAACCAAACACGTGACGTAGCATGTAGGTAAATTCAACTTTTAACAAATTAGTACAGCAAACACATCTTTCTTATCCACAAAAGCTTTAAGTGCAGTTGTTTGTTCTTCTTTTAGAGACAATATACCATCCAGTTCATTTCCGTCCACTGTCGCAATAGCGGATTCAACAGACATCGTATCAAACCTGCCCCGTATTAGATAAACGGTTGCGATTGGCCCGAACCGGGCGAGGTCGGCTGCAAATCTGTCTGAACGGGAGGGGGCCAAACGCATATGCCAGAGCACATAAAACATGAGCTCGCAGATTCGTCTGAATCCCAGGCTGAAAATAAAATACTTATTTTTGAATAATAAGGCATGTAAAGGCTATATTTATTCATCTATTTAATTTGTTTGTTTATTAGCATGCTTGGGGTGTCCTGGTTGAGCTCATGGTTACTGGGGAAACTGGCTGTGCTGTTGCTTCTCCTTAGCAATCCAGCAGGCTGAACAAAGCTCCCCGAAAACACAAGACTTGGGCTTCTTTCAGACTGCTCCTTATGGGCAAGTTTAAAAAAAGTTCCTCTTCCATTAAAAAAAAAAAAAGAAACAAGAGGAAGTTGCCCACAAAGCAAAGCTGGCAAAGTGTCAATCTTTCTTTCCGACTACTTGTTTTAATCTGCTCTCATCTATCACCTTGTCTCCTCTGTTCTAGTCACTTCTTCTTTTGTCATTCAGCCTTTGCAATCTTTTTAAAAGCTAGTCTTAAGATATATCTGTCCCTGTATCACCTTGCACCAGCTTTTTGCTCTGTTTGGTCTCTATTATTAATATGTGTGATTTATTCTCTTTTTCTGAATGCCATCTGCCCATCCAGGCTGTCTCTTACCCTCGTGTGGTACGGCGTACCTCAGACGGCTTGACCTTTTCTGCATGCCAAAGGTCAAAAGGTTGCAACCTGCAACTTGCGAGTGATATTTTAATTGACTCTCGGTGGTAGCTATAAAAAAGTATTCCAAATATGTTAAATATATTGTGAAGTACTTGTTGAGTACTACTCCTATTAGTGTGTTGGGAGGGAGTGTTGCATGAGGCGAAAGTGAATAATCCACAGCAATGTGTAACTCGTCAATCAGTTGTCAGTCATTCATTAAAGCCTTCGTCTCAGACACTAGGGACCCCCACACATGCTGCTTGAAGATGTCAAGCACTCGCTCAAAAAGGGTCATGAGGAAAGCAAACACAAATACAAGCTAACAATCAAATGCAATCAAAGTCTCAAACAAACCAAAGATACAAAGATTTATTTACAGGGCGTCAGGGGAGATAGCACCAAGGTTCAAGCTGGGATGACATGAGAAAAACAACAAAAGGCATCTGGTAAAATGATCACATCACATCCGGCTTGATATTCACAGCCGATGTGACTTTGACCCTGATATCCTAATCACGAGAAAATGGCTATTCACATGAAACCATCATCTGTGACATTAGATCTTGGCTAAAGCTTTGAAATCACTTTAGTAAGTTGCGCAATCGCTTGTTTCAAAAGTTGCAAAAGGCAAAATGTATTCCCATCTGGGATCAATAAAGTATTATTGTCTCATCTAGCTCTCATCAAGCTTTACGTGCTATATCTATGGATCGGTTAGCCTATCACAAGTCTCTGAGGAGATTAACCAATCACATTATTCTAAACACAGGATCAGGTGATCTGTGTCCTATCTCTTCCATGCCAGCACACTAATCAGGGGAGCATCATGCATGCTTGGAAGTGACATTTGGCCGTCGCTCAGGAAGAAAAACATGGGTGGGAACATTCTAGCTAGCAGGAAGCACTTCATAGGTTGTTATAATGTGACGTTGGTAATTAGTGGTACCGTTACTCTAATGAATATAGATTTAAAGAGACTTTAGAGCAGTGGTTCTCAAATCCAGTCCTGGAGGACCCCCTGACAGAATGTTTTTGTTCCAACCCAAATCTAAGACACCTGATTCAACTAATCAACTAATCAAGAGCTAGCTGATTATTGTAGTAGTTGAATCAGGTGTGTTAGTTCTGGGTTGGAACAAAAACATTCTGTCAGGGGGTCCTCCAGGACTGGATTTGAGAACCACTGCTATAGAGCAAACGCCCTCAAGTAAAGACGTCTGCAGATTCACTTTATCTATTGCGTTTTTTATTTAAGTCAAATTAAATACTTAAGTAAGTATTTGTATCCCTGTTTATCACAGTTAGGGCCTCAAAGGGCTCCAGCCCCACATTAAACACCTCATACCCCCCCAAACCCCCAGGAAGAACCAGGAAGGGGTTAATATGGGCCTCATTCACCGAGCGGCCATCTTGGTTCTAAACACCAGCTGGGTGGGTTTAGAACCAAAATGGCCGCTCTGTGAACAAGACCCATTAAATGTACAATCATAATTATAATAATTATAACAATAATAATCTACAATCCCATTAAACCATTGGTATAACAGCATATTATCACAACACAGCACTAAACTAAATAAAATAAATCATTTGTTGCTTTACTTATAAATAGTCACCGGATCTGGACGACGTTAGCGGCGGGAAGCGAGCGCTCATCCTTGGCGCGCGTAGCCTTGACGATGAGATGAATAGCGGCCGACTACTA
>OMKN01067953.1:0-10477 GCA_900302345.1 Melanonus zugmayeri
GGACCCCTGCTGGTCCGGGCCTTAAGCCCATCAGAGACCTCAAATACTCCCACAAAGTTCCCGAGAGGATGTGAACACGCAGGGGCGCGCGCAAACACACACGCACAAACGCGCACGCAAACATAAAACAGACAATTTAAATATCACTCTAACTTTTGACTGTGTAAGAACACAGGGGAGAGATAAGAGGGCGAGCGGGAGAGATTAAAAAAGAGACGGATGAGGTGGAGAGAGAGCGATGGAGACAAGGGAGCACCCTGGAGTGTGCAACTCTGTTGGGTCTCCATGGAGACACACATATGCATACGCACATACACATGCATAAATAAACACATGCATACATACATGCATACATGCATCAACAACACATACATACGCATACAAACATACATACATACACACATACTGTTGGAGCCATGTTGAGAGTTTTTGAGTTTAGACAAGAAAACCTGTAAGAGAGATAATTTGGGTTGAAATGAATGAATGAAATGTATTAATATGACATGTGATAAAACTGTTTACCTGCCTGATACTTACTTGATGATGTATGTGATACTGTGTCTCTAAGGCGCCAATAGGTAGCCATTAAGTACTGTCGTGCGCTACCTTCCACAAAATATGTGTTAATAATATTATGAATGGAAGCAAGCTAAGCAAATTGTCTTTAAAGGACGTCTGTGCAAATAAATATAACACAAAATAGTGGAGAAAAGCATTATGGAGTGAAATAAAGACTCAACCTAATTAAAAGGAAATCCATAAAGACAAGGGCCACTTATGTATAAGTTAAAATGACCCAACAACCTAAGACTGACGAGGATCTTTTAAAATCACTTATTGCAACTCGCAGAGGGAAACTTGGAGTTTGCACAAGGAAACCTAATGAAATAAAAGCTTTGCTTGAGGAAGGTGGAAATGTTGATCATGTAAATGTTCAAACAAGCGGTTGGCAAATGTAACAAGGTGCATCAATCTCTGCAAGAACTTCGACCATGTAGATTGGTATGAGCCCAGGATAATGCATGTCAGTTGCTTTTTAAAGGAGGTTGAAACATGGAAAAAAGAACAATGTTCACAATTAAGAGTTGATGCATTGGATAGTATCTCTAGTGTTTCAAAAAAAGTCAACATCATCATCAACATTCTCTAAGGTCAACATCCTCTTCCACTGCTAAGATGGCATCCGCTGAAAACGCAGCTCTGGAGGCTCGACCTGATGCTTTAAAGGACATACATGCCTTACAGTTGGAGGAAACTATTATAAATAGTATAGATAGTATGTACTGTATATATATATATATAAATCAAGGATGGAGAAAGTGGAACTGGAAGCACAAATCGGGTTGCAGTGGCTGCAGATGCCAAAATGAAAGTACTCCTAGGCCATGAGGAGGTGGAGCCATATGCTATGAATGCCTATTACAAAGAAGCAAGCAAGCCAGTGGAACTTACATTTACTGACACTTCTGCCTTAGAATTTATTCAAGTGGCTGCTGTACCTAAGACCCCACTTGAGAGAGCAGTTGGGCACATCCGTAGTAGCTCTCAGGAAGCCACAAGTGCATCTAGTCCACAACTGGAAAATCCTGAAATCAGCAACGCCTCTCTCATGAAAACCTCAACGTAATGGTGCAAAAACAACAGGAAATTGCTGATCTCATGATCATGCAGCAAAATGTATCCCTACTATCTGAAAGAGAAGTAACAGTGTTTGATGGTGACCCACTTTCTTATCAATCTTTCATTCATGCATTTAAATATTTAATAGAGGACAAGACTAGTAGCTGTCAGGATAGACTCTACTTTCTTGAACAGTTCATGTCACGTTCACGAAGAGATTTGGTTCATAGCTGTCTGCACATACATGCGCGCAGAGGATATTCAGAAGCCATACGACTGTTAAAGAGACATTGTGGTGACGAGATGAAGATCACAAATGCTTATCTGGATAAGACAGACATTAAAGCAGATGACGGGAAATCACTTCATGCATATGCTATACCTAAGGGAATGTTGCAACACCATGCAAGACTTGGAATACATGGATGAACTGGATGTTACATCTACCCTAACACTGATAGTATCCAAGCTCCCGTACAAACTCAGAGAAAGATGACGGACTACAGCCTATGAGGCATTTCAAAAAACAAACACACAAGCTAGATTCAGATGTCTTGTGGAATGCATGGAATCACAGTCTGACATCTTATTACACTCAGTGTTTGGAGACATTAAAGATTCAAACTCCGACTAAAAGGTTAATCTCAAATAATTGAACCGCTGACTTGAGGTCACCTTGGACCAGGGGCAGTAGCTTTGTTACCATGGTGGCAGCAGCTGAAGAACGCAATAAAAAAAACAACAGGCATTTAAAGCGCAGCAACACACTAGCCACCATGTTGCTTGTGTAGTTTCTGTCAAGGCAACATGCAATAGTGGATTACAATTCAAATCAGAACCACATGAGAAAAAGGTTGGATGTCTGAAATGGAATGGTTATTTCTGTGGATGCTTAAAGAAGGGTCACATGAGTAAAAATGGCAAAAGAAAACTGGACTGTCAAATATGCCAACGGAAACATCCAACACTGCTACATATTGATGGTAGAAACTCAAAGCAGGAACCTCTGTGAAACCTGATTCCCATAGAACCAAAAGAAACATCCATCAATAGTGCACTAGTATCAGCAGATCAAGCAACAGGCGCTGGTAAGGAATGTGCACTAGCAATTATTCCGGTTCAAGTTAAAGTCTGAGAATGCCAAGGGATGCAGAACTGAAATTCTTCTATGAACAATGGGACAGGAGAAACCTGTCAAATCTAGATGGTTGTGGATATATTGATTTGCCTGAAGTATACACCCAAGCCAAGATGCCTATTTCAAAGGAAAACCTACTTACCCAATCTGATCTGGAAAAATGGCCTCATCTCAGTGGAATCCAACTGAAACAGATCGCTGCTGACATTGAAATCTAGATAGGAATGAATGTTCCTACGGCAATGGAACCCTGGCATATAATCAACAGTCAAGACATTATTAGGATGGGCGGTCAATGACCTGCTTGAATCTTGTTCAGTTATGGAGCCATCTGGAACAATGTCAGTGACAGTCAATCACATTTCAATGGAGAATCTGAGGGATCTGCTAATGGTTATGCTGAACAGCTCCAAAAGAACGATGGTGGTGTGGTACCTCATCACGGGGTTTACCATAAGCAAAAGAAGAAACTCAGAGTTGTGTTTGACTGTTCCTCATCATATAGAGGAACATCTCTTAATGCATAACTTCTCCAAGGTCCGGATTTGGCTAACCCACTTCTAGGTGTCCTGCTTAGGTTCGAATTGCAACAATGGCAGACACCGAAGCAATGTACTACCAAGTACAAGTGCATGAAGACCACCGGGATTTCCTTCCCTTCATAGGTTCTTATGGTGGCCAAAATGGGATGTCACTAAGCCACTGGAAGTATACTGGATGAATGTCTTCAGTGCTGTATCATCAAAGTATAGCTAACTTTGCCTTGCAGCAAACAGGAAATGACAACTCCTATTGATGATTGTCTCAAGGTCTGTGGCTTCTGTGAGGCAAGTGATCAAGCTCACAAAGGACCTCAGGGAAGCATGCGCCCATGGAGGCTTTGCTCTAACCAAATGGGTGAGCAACAGCCATGATGTGCTCACAACTGTTCCTGAAAGTCACAGAGCCAAATTTGTGAAAAAACTTGACATGGACAGAAACAAACCACCTCTTGGAAGGGTACTAGGTATCCAATGGAATATCCAAAGAGACACCTTTACCTTTATGGTTGCTGTCAAAGAGCTGCAGCTCTTTGACGGCAATCCTTTCCATAGTCGGTTCCATCTATGACCCATTGGGTTTCCTTTCCCCCTTTATCCTCAAAGCCAACCAAATCCTACTGCCAGTGAGCCTAAAACATCTGATTATACTTCCCAGAGAATCCAAATTGATCTTGCGTGATATCCATCAGCAGCTCTCCAGACTAGGCTAGAAATTCTGGCTACCTTCTGCCAACTCTTCTGCCAGCAAAATCATAAAGTCTTCTGTTTTTTGCAGACGCATGCAAGCAAGGGTTGGGGAGCAGATAATGGCTAATCTACCAGAAAATCATGTAGCTCCAGATCTCCCACCCTTCTCTCACGTGGGCATTAATTCTTTTGGACCCATAGAGGTTAAAAGAGGTCGAGCACACGTGAAACGATGGGGGGTAATATTTCTAGTCAAGTCAATTTTATTTGTATAGCCCTTAATCACAGTTACAGTCTCAAAGGGCTTCACAAGCCAAATAGTTTATGACACCCCCTAACCCTAGCTCCCCAGAGAGCAAGAAAAAACTCCCTTTGATTGAACTTCCAGGGATGGTTAGGAGTGCAATGGGTGCCATAATTGACATACATAGTAATACAAGCAATCCATTTTAAAAACAATATAAGAAATGAATGAATGATTCAGTGTTGGTGCTTGCTGGTGGGCAAGGTAATATTTACCTTCCTGGTGAGTCGAGCTATTCACCTGAATGTGACGAGCACTTTAGATACAGACTCCTGCATCAATGCCATACAGTGGTTTTTATGTCGGAGAGGACCAATACTTACCATCCGAACAGATCGTGGTACGTGGAACTCAGAGAGAGGCTAAAGGCTGCTTTGATCCAGCAAGATCACCAAAAGATTCAGGACGCCCTGCTGACCAATCAAGTCAAGTGGTTGTTCAATCCTCCATTTGGAGCACACTTTGGAGGAGTATGGAAAGATTGATCAGGCTAGTGAAAAAGGTACTCCTTTCAGTTCTGAAGCAGCAAAGGATGGATGACAAAATGGCTCTATGCAAGGTCGAATCCATTCTCAATGATAGGTCAATCATGACGTCAACTGGTCCAAATGATCTAGAGCCCAAGTGCCAAACCAACTGCTGCAGCTGAAGACTAAACCCCTCCTGCCACCTGGACTGTTTTTTTACAAAGATGACCTCTACACCAGAAAGAGATGGAAACAGGTGCAATACCTTGCGGACATGTTCTGGCAAAGGTGGACTGAAGAATATCCATCACTCATGCAGCAAAGGCAAAAAGTGGGTCAATACAAGAAGACATTTTAAAGTTAATGATGTAGTAGTAGTCATAGTAGATGAAACTGCACCAAGGAACTCATGGCCCCTTGGCCATGTGTTGAAGACCTTGTTTGAGGCGTTTTAGTTCAAACTAAGACTAATATCCTGCAAACACCCATCAATAAGCTGTGACATCTGATTTTATATATTTGGTATATTTCATGTTTATATTTGTACATGTGTGTTCTGGCGCCATTAAATCTTATTGTTGTAATTGTTTAACAAATAGGGGCTGATGGGCCGTTGGAGCCAAATTGAGAGTTTTTGAGTTTAAACAAGAAAAATTGTAAGAGATATAGTTTGAGTTGGATTTATGAAATATATTAATATGAGAATATGTGATAAAACTGTTTAGTTACCTTTTTATGGTGTAGTCCAAAGGATATTGACATTGTTTACCTGCCTGATACTTACTTAATGACGTGTGTGATACTGCTCTCTATACTGTGTCTCTAGGGCGATAGGTAGCCTTTAAGTAGGTCATTGAAATGTTTGTTCGTGGGTTAGATGTGGAGAGCAACATTTTTCCGACCACATCGCATCTTGTTTTATTTTCTTCTGGAAAAGTCAACCGGAGTTTATGGCTTAATAAATTGTTTCAGTTACAACAACCCATATCTCTGTGCGTGCTTTATGAAGAATGTGTGTCGTACACACACACACACACACATACTGTCAACAACTAACATTGCCACAGTGACCTTTAGCCTGCTGTCCCTTTAAGGAAGGAAACCAGGAGGTTGGGGAGCTTTTAAAAGGAGAAGGGGGATGTTTGGGCTGGGGCTTTGATGGACCAAGATGTTTGTAGGGAAAAGGTGTTGAGGATAGGGGTTGAAGGGAATTAAGTGAAAAGGCTGTTTATATTCATGTTTTTTTTCTCTGCAAGGATAACTTTTCATGTGGAAGGACACCAGGCACAAACACACACACACACACACACACACACACACATACATATACATACATACATACTAAAGGGTTGGAAGAGAGACATTGAGAGGAATATAGAGAGATAGAGCGATGGAGAGATAGATCAAATGAAGTGCTGGTTTTTTTTCCATGGAGACACACACACACATGCACACACATGTTTGCATACACACACACACACACACACACACACACACACACAACTCAAACTTTAGCAAATATGGATAGATACATAGATAGATATAGAGATGGAAAGAGAGATCTATAGAGAGATATACTGTGTATATATATAGGTAGATATATAGATAGATAAATAGAGAGATGGATAGACTGTATATATAGAGAGATGGATATATATAGAGATAGATAGATATATAAATATATAGATAACTATATAGAGAGATAGAAAGATAGATATAGATAGATGGAGGAGGGAGAGATTAAAATACAGAGGCACTGAGGGAGATAAATAGAGAGACTAAGAGAGAGGGATATAGATAGAGAGAGATAAATCGGGAGATAGAGAGAGCTAGTTCGGGGGAGAGAAAGAGAGCAAGAGAGATCGAATGCATCGCCGTTGGGTCTCCAGTGGTCGTGTTAACCCCTGAGGTCTCTGTTGGGTCTCCAGTGGTCGTGTTAACCCCTGACGTCTCTGTTGGGTCTCCAGTGGTCGTGTTAACCCCTGACGTCTCTGTTGGGTCTCCAGTGGTCGTGTTAACCCCTGACGTCTCTGTTGGGTCTCCAGTGGTCGTGTTAACCCCTGACGTCTCTGTTGGGTCTCCAGTGGTCGTGTTAACTCCTGACATCGGAAGGTGTGAAATCAGAGTCACTGAGACTTGGGAGGCTGGTGATGTTGTTGTTATTGGATCCCTTCTCTTTTTAGTATGCAGATGTGGAGGAGAAAATGGAAGAGAACGCCCATGCGTGTCGTAGGGACGTGCAGAGGATGTTAGAGGGTCAGGGGCCCATAAATCATAAAAGCCGATTTTTTGCAAATAATTAAATAAATATATGCCTGGAATGACTACTTTTGTGACACTGTTAAAGGGATATTAAAATGTATGTATTTAAAACAAGCCCATGACTGAAGTTGGTTCAAACACTGCTACATGATTACATGCAAACTTTTGTTTTAAGTTCAATGGATGTGACACAAGAACTCAACCATATTCCACTGATTCCCACATTACTAGCAAAAGGTATCAACGCTAATGATAGCTGGTTGGCACATTTCGAGCTGCTAAATAGTTCCAGCATAGATGGACCCTACTTGCCGAATAGTGTCAAGCAATTCCTAAAGCGCATCAATATCAATATAAAAGGAAAATGAATGGTATATTTATACTTTGTTTGGCCGCATTTTTGCCGTTTTAACACATAATTAGTTGTTTTATGTAATTATGTGTAATTATGCAATATGCGTTTGTATCATTTATATTTCCCTCTGATTATAGCAATATGTTGAATTTACCAGCTATTTTACCGATTAAATTAGCTAGCCAGTGTTTGCATAAATTGCTGCTGCATATATTTTTTGTATTCAGCAATACAATATGCCGAACT
Organism: Melanonus zugmayeri; assembly: GCA_900302345.1. NCBI lineage: Eukaryota > Metazoa > Chordata > Actinopteri > Gadiformes > Melanonidae > Melanonus > Melanonus zugmayeri. The sequence continues at coordinate 7,622 of OMKN01067953.1, forward strand.
TCCTTCAGGCATCCATGCTTTTTCCCCCTCGAGTTAACTTACAGCGTGAACGCAACGATGTCGGGAGTTGAAACTTTCGAGTTCCGAGTTGTTTGCTCACCGCTGTGCCAGGAAACCAGGAGGGAGGGAGGGTAGAGAGGGCATCGCCCGAGAGAACCAATCTCCCGACCTGATATTTTGATTCAATCAATATATCTGTTCGGCAGGGCAGGCTGTGCGCAAACAGGAATGTATCTATTTATTAAAAAAATTAAATAAAAAAAACACACCAGAAAAAGGGCACTTTCTCTCTAGGAGGCCAAACCGCAGGTGCTCAAGCACCCTTTGAGGTCTGTGCACGTCCATGTGCATGTGTGTGTGTGTTGTATGTGTGTGTGCGCGTGTGTGCACATCCCACTCCTATAAAATAGGTGGTTACAACCAGACATAAATTGGCATCCTGTCTGCCAGTCTCTTTCTTTCTTTAACACCACAACTACAGTATAGTCTTGCTGTCTCTCTCTCTCTCTCTCTCTCTCTCTCCCTCTCTCCCTGTATAAATCTAGCCCCCTCTATCACCACAGCGCACAGTGCTAAGCGTATTACAGTACTCCCTGGTTCAACCCTCCCTCATTACCATATTCTAATTACATTCGTTAAGGGGAACGTTTGGGAGTTTAATGAATAAATTTGAAAGATGTGTCTCTATGGCGATCCTCAGGTTCCAATCAGTCAAAGTGGAATGTATCTGTGTGTATCGTGCGTTTACACCTGTTGTGGTGCGCGCATGCACACGTGTGTGTGTGTGTGTGTGTGTACATGCGTGCGTGTGCGCGTGCACATCTCTGATTGAATGAATATAATTTCCGTCGTCGGTAGGTCCAACAAACAAACAAACAAACCGTCGAAGCTCCAGTAAAATCCTCTCTCCAAAAACCTCCGATCCATAATTCTGTTTGTCTCCGCCAAATAAAGATTTCATGTCATTTGTTTGTTGTTCTGCGTGAGACTGGGAGAACCCGTTGTTGAACCCACGCATATTTAACTCCCCTCGCCGCCGCCCAACAATGCATCCAACAGATGCTGTGGCAATTTGCGGACTTTGTCGCGAGATTTATGAACTTGCGGTGGACATTGGACAACGCCACGCTGAGCGAGGATTTCTGGTGAACTTTACAATCAGAAATAATCGCAAAGCGCAATGTCAACGCCCGCCAGAGCGAGCGAGAGAGAGAGAGAGAGAGAGAGAGAGAGAGAGAGAGCGAAAGAGAGAGAGATGATCGACTGCGCTGCGGTAAGAGTCTTCTGCTCTTGCGTGGTTTTGATCCGTCTCCGCCTCGGGCAGAAGACCCGAATTGACTTTCACCACGGGCTCCTCGTGCTGCGCGTCAGGGTAGGCCTATAGCAGAGACTGACGCCGGCTGTGTTTCCACACGGTAGGCCTGCTTTGGTGCCGATCCTTTGGCCCCGTGGTTTAAGTCACGTTGAAGTGAGGAAATGAACGGAAATGTTTTGAGGTTTGTTTTCAAAAAACAAGGTTTTGGTTTTCTTTTGAAAACATCTGGATGTGGGTTTATTTCTTTCTCTCGTGACGCCAATTACCTTCAGAATCGCGACGGATTGTCAAGGTACATTTTTAAATTAAACACTTGAATGGGGAATAGACAAACAACTTCACAATAAACCACTTCTGCTACAGGCAGGCTTACGTGGTGAACAAATTGAAATAATGCCATTTTTCTGCCGTGGCTAAACAAATTATTTTCTGAAAACCCAGCAAGATTCCACTCATTCGTTTTTTTGTGTCTTTAATGGAGTCATGGCCATAACCCAGGTGTCAGCAGATTCTGCAAAGTGTTCGTTTTATTGCATCAATGGTGAAACAAATGGATCTGTGCAAACACCGATGTTGTAGAAGCACTTTTTGCTCATCTGACTCACATTCACACCTGCTCCGACGAGGCCGTGCACGCTTCTCCAGCAGGACCCCCCACAGCCCTTTTTAATGGCCCACATTAGCTAGGAGGCAACAGCCCAGTGTATACACCAGGAACAGCTTTATAGTTTAGGTATATGCAGGTGACGAGCTAGTGACAATAATAGACTCGCTGTACTATAATCACAGGTAGGCCTACGGCGTGATGCATAGGTGTGGGGCTGGGAGCACAGTCGCTCTCCGCCTCCACCTCCTACTCAGTAGTGAAGGCTTTTATACAACAGCTACCCGTGCATACATCTAAAAGGCTTTTTTACAATGTAACGCACATGTGTTGTAAAAAATAAATCACTAGATAAAGACTGCTCACTTACTGCCAGCATACCTCAGGAGGTGGCCTGGCACTCAATAAGCCTGAGTTCTGTGTGTGTGTGTGTGTGTGTGTGTGTGTGTGTGTGAATCCTCATCATCTGCTCGAAGAGAAATTGCTTAACTGAGACTAGGCGGTGGAAGCAGGTCTAGCAGCAGTACGTAGGCCGTTTTGATTGACTACACAGTGCTCATCAAACATTCTTACCTTGAAGTAAAAAAAACCAGGACTTCACAAGATGGATGACATCTCAATACAAATAAGCTAGTATTAGCCTAATGGTACATAATGGTAATATTATACAGTTTATGCAGAGGAACAAGTTACCCTGCAGTGGGGACACAAACACACACTTACTCACTAACACACACACACACACGTGCTTACGCACACTCACACACACACACACACACACACACACACGCCGGGGAATGCAGTAACAGACATGCATATAAATGCCGGCTTGTTTAATCTCTTAGGAATCAGTGAAATTAGATTAGATTGACTTTTACAAACACACACTCTACATAAGGGTAGACATTCCATACATCACAAAAGGAAAGAGAGTTAC
>OMKN01067956.1:0-11922 GCA_900302345.1 Melanonus zugmayeri
AGGCGGGGCCTTCGCTACCGTCGCACCGCTTCATATACAGACCGCGCTGTTTCATATCACGACTCGTGGCGCGACGATACACACGTTGGTCGCTTTCCACGCGGGTTGGGAAACGCCGCGCCTTACGCTTTGTTACGTACGACTGATATCACGCGGAGAACAACAACGTCCGTATAACAGCGAGCGATATTCACAAACGTGGGAAGCTGTTGGACCAGCGGGATATCCCTGGGCGGTGTTTGCTTCCATTTGTATTGAGGTCCTGCCAAGATACCTAAATGTAGCTTTAATAATTGATCATTTACGAGCGTATGTAACGGCACCGTATTCAAAAGCAACAAACAGATCAAACACGCCAACCGATACCCAACACATGTTTTTGTATTTCGTACGGGTTCTGGATGCCAAATGTATCTATTGAGTCGGTTTGCAGAAATGAAATGGCCTCATCGCCGTGTTTCTAGGTGTTTGTGTTCAACTCAATCACCTCGATTGAGTTGAACAGTGGCCTCGAGCAAAGAAGGAACAAATGTGAATTTGCATTAATGTGTGTGTGTGTGTATGTGTGTGTGTGTGTGTGTGTGTGTGAACTGTAACTGCTGCGTGTGCTGCATAGAGACAAGCTGCGCCGTGTATGCTCACCTAGTGGACAGTGACATGGTGTGTGTGTGTGTGTGTGTGTGCGCGTGTGTGCGCACATATGTGTGTGTGTGTGTGTGTGTGTGTGTGCGTGCATGAGTGTGTGTCTGTGCATGTGTGTGTGAGTTTGTGTTCCAATGTGTGAGTGACTTGTAGAGTAACATATAGTGACTAGGAACATATCAGAGATGAGAACATTCTTTTATGAGAGGGAGATCGTATTCATATAAGTATTATTATTAGTATTAGACAATAGTATTATTATTGAACATTAATAAAAACATGGATGTCACCCACAGTCCACTCATGTGTTCACTGTGGAGATGTTTGAGGAAGTCAAATCCATGCTAAAGGTGGATTCTGCTGAGCAGAGCAACACTCTTCACTCTGTGAATTGTTTCAGTTTCTTTTTGGATAACAATGGAAGTCTGCCACAATGAGATCTGAGTAAATAGTGCCAAATTGAATAATTTTATAGAGAATGTCAGCAATGATCCTTTACTATTAATTTACTTTATTTCCTAAAGAGGGCCTTTAAAAGAGTTTGTCTACTTGATTTGCACATGCATTGAGATTCATGTGTACATCTTTTTACCTTCTCCTTTACAGGTTGGTTGATATTATTTTATACATTATTGGTACATCTACCCTTTCTGTCTCCACATGTTGTCATGTCACCCCTAATCAGGTTCAGCCCAAAACACGCGCACACACACACACACACACACACACACACACACACACACACTAGACAGCAGTCAGGGCCTAGATGAAGCCTTTTTCCAGACAGTGCCCATAGCCACAGGGTGCACCTCTCTGCAGGCCTGTCCCTCTTGTCTCTCTCCTCACACACACACCAGCCCAGCCAGACCAGTAGGAGAACACACACTGACCAGGTCTTGGGCCAAAGCAGTACAGGCTGGAGTCACTGGGAAATGTATTTAGTTTAAAGGGGATTTTGTGAAAGTGACATTTTGCAGTTGGGTGGAAAAAAAAGTTGACACGCTTGTATTTCTTTCTGCTCAGAGAAAGAGTTACTTAGTTACTTACATTTTGCAAACTATTGTGCATCCATATTTGCTTATTAGTTGACTGCGTTTTAGTGACTTGCATCACAAGCGGAGATAAGATAACATTTTATTAATATAAAAAAAGAGACATGACTTAACAAGTGTGATATGAGAAAGTGGAAAATCTAATTTGCCTTCTTTGGATTTTTGGAAACACATTCTAATGATGCTAAGAATGAATTGGATACCCTTAGGGAAGTTATAGGATAATAATGTAACAGAAGTCATCAGAAGTAATGATAATAGCTTCATAGTTACCAAATATCCATTTAAGAAAAAACATACATTTAAATCAAGATTGACTGTATTTGTTAATTAAATTACATTGTGGACAGATTTAATTAATTCCTGCGCTAATCATATTACTCATGGTTTAATAATCATATACAAATAATTGTAATATGAGAACTAAGTCTCATTATGGTAACCTAATAGATCATTGACTAATAGTTGTTAAGCTATTGTAGAACTGTAGTGTTATTATTGTTCAGTTGATTTGAAATATTGTTCAATATTTCAAGTTGTCATTATGTGGAAGTATGGGATACTTTTTTATTTTTACAAAATGTTTTTCTAGTAAATTTGAACTTTTGCAACTGAATTGAAGAAAATAGCTTGCCCTCATGGCTGTGACCCAAACTGTTAAATGCTGCCTATTCACGCGGCATTCGGAGGCAGGGAGGCATCAAGTCGAATATTTACAAAAAATGCTGCCTGCTGAGGTGCCTCCGACTAGGTAGGTTTTGAAGGCAGCATAGACCAGTGGCGTAGCCTGAAATGAAATTACAGGTGGGCCTGGATGAAAGTGTTTGGTAATGGTTACTCTATTCGCGGTTGTTGGCGGGGGGGCGGGGTAGGCGCGGTGCCTACAGGATTGCGACTGCAGGAGCGACTGAGCTTTACGGGGCAAAAAAAAACAGAGCAGCTTGATTGATATAAGATATAGATATAAGATATAGATATAAGTCATTGAATATCCATCCTATTTAGATGTATAATGCTCATTTACTTAGACTGTTTATCGCCAATGGTATAAGCCTGTAAGTTGTAGCCTAAACTGTTATTAAAATGCAATGTTTCATCGTTGGTTAACTATTATTGAACTGGACCATTTCAAAGGGTCGACGGAGGATACCACTGCCTTCATTAAGGCCAGGGCAGAAGCAGGTCCAGATTTCCTGAATGGATGGAAGTAAGTTAAGCTAACAAAAGCACTTTTTGTTTAGTAGTGAATGCATTCCCATCTCTAAAATCTACCAGTAGGCTATTCAGCAGACTAATTAGATGAATTAATTAAGACTAAGCAGAGTAATGATGTTGTAAAAGTAACCTAAATGTTTGAAGGGGAATTGAAAAATGTTTGCATTCAATTGACTCTTTTTATACGTAGAAAAGTGCTTCAGAAATAGGCCTGGAGGACACAGAGCCAGGGAACCTAAAACATCAATGAACTTGGCTCTGTGGTCACACACGGCCTGCAGCCGGATGGAAAGGATGGAAATGTACCGATAGCACTGGGCATCTGGCTCTCCAGGGGGTCTGATGCGGATGTGAAACCCATCGATGATACCCATCGACTTCTGGAAAGCCGGATTGATTGATTGATTAATGCCCAGCCAGCCCCCCAAAACCGTCCCCCATCTTCCTCTGCTCCTCCACGGTGTTCGGGATCCAGATGACCAGCGGAGTCACGTTTTGTAGAGCTACTGCCACTCAATGAACGACCTGATGAATGGTGGATCTTGGCATGTCGAATGCCCTGGACACCACCCGGTAGGAGGTCCCACTGGCCAACCAGAAGAAGAAAACCAGCACCTCCACATTTGGACCCCACCCATGGACTGATGGTTGCCCTCCAGCCGAAAGTCAGGTCAAGTGTCACCATCCTCAAAAGAGACACACAGGACAGGCACTGACCTTTTCAGCTAGGAATAGACAGTCAGCCTCTCATCCTGTTGGGAATAATATCTGTGTGTATAGTTTAGTTATTGCAGTTATTGTTTGTGTTCAAATAAATTACTAAAATCATACAAATGGTTGATTATTTAATAACAGCAAAGTACTTTAAATGTTTTTAGTGAAAGTAGACATAGCTTATTAATTGCAGTATAACTCAAGTGAATGTCCTACATTTAAAATTGTAAGCAAAGATATTGCAGCCTAAGCAATGGAATGGTGATGAAAAGTAAACCTAGTAGAGGCTGATGATGTTGCATGTCAAATATTGAATTGTAGTTCTTGGATATTACTTAAGTTAGTAAATGTTCTGTAATACTATCCACTATTGAGGTTGTATTAACACTAGCTATTGTATTAAATGTATATATAAGTAGTAGTGGTAGTAGTATACTGTATATGAAAATAGGATCATAATAATAATAATAATAATAATAATAATAATAATAACAACCGTACCTTAGTCAAATAGCCAGCTGCTAGTCTCAGAGTTATCACCAAAACCAAAAACCAGCTAACTTTAATCTCTTAAGCAAAATGCTAATCCTTCTGACAAATAATCACATCATCACACAAGCTACAGTATGTGCGCGCTTCTGCAGAATATGACAACGGGCCTCCTACCACACGAAACCAACTCAATGTCTTGCCTTAAATGTGCAAAATGACCACTGAGTTGGTAGAATTACAGATTGACTGGTAACAATGACCGTTTTCCTGAATAAACCTTAACATACACAAAACAGTGGCAGCGGCAGCCAGAATCAAATCAGTGGCCTATACGTTTTTAAATCACTTACCCTTTGACGATTGCATTACTTGAAAACTACGTCCATCCTCCTGTCCTTTTGGATGAAGTGGTTGATGGCGGGGTCATGCAACTGATCTTTTGCTTTTAAGTTCATCAGCAATTCCTTCTCGATGGATCCCTCACGGGTATCCATCCATACAATCCAAAATATACAATTGAAATGCCTTTCAAAGGCTTTTGGTTTTTATATTTGACATGCAATTCAAACCAGCTTTGCGGTTACCACGAAACTGGCAACCATGCTTTTTAACAGCATTTGATTCTAAATATTTTGCTATTACAACAAAAAATCTAAGAAACCTAATGTATGTAAATATTACTCATTGCAAAACATTGGCCAAAATGGAGCAACCAAATATTTGTCCTCCTTTAGGACCGTTGGGGCGGCTTTTGAATGGTGTTTGGGCTGGACATTTTAGCAGGACCTGGCAACCTTGCCAACAGGCCAGCTAGATGTTTATTAGCTTGTGATTCGGAATCGCGGGTAGAACTTGTCATAAAGTTAGCGATAACAAAGCCCACCCATTTAAAGGGAAGATATGATTGGTCAATTTTACTGTCAATTGAAATGAGTCTCTCATTGAATTACTATTACTCAGCCCTCTGTGAAGTTATAGAGGGCCACCAATCACAGAGCTGCATAGCATTTTCTTCCAAACAACTGCAGATTCAGCAAAATTGTGATTCTTTCATTTAACCCTTCTTTCATTTAAAAGTAGTGCTAGCTCATATTTTAAGTGTTTTGAATGGAATCATCAATCAGGGCTTTGCTAAGTGTACGTATTAGTTCACGTCGTGTTTTGCTCGTGTGTGATGAAGTAGAAAATGCTTTGTCAATGAAAGCACAGGCAGTCTATTCTAGTAAGCCAGTTTTCAGAGTGGTAGCCCTTCAGTTGATAATGAAAAAGATTGTAAAACATATTTAATGTCATAATGCATATAATACATAATATTGTGCTGACCCGTCAACCTAAATTATAACATGTAGCTAATTCCACAAAGACATGTTTCTGGAGTTCGCTAAAAGGCTGATCACTACCATTGATACAAGCCTTTATGTTCGCTTAATGTGAAAAATGTGAATCACAAAGCTATATAGCTGCAAATGCTTAATATCAATACAAAAAAACTAGATATTATGGCATATGTATACCATCTGGTCTGAGTACTGAGTGCATCTTCACCATGTTTGAACCATCTTGAGGACCTATATTGCTTATGCAAACACATTTGCAGACCAAAGTAACCGATCTTGAATTGCAGTACTATGGACGCTTAGACGCCTAAACTACGGCCAGAATCACAAGCTACCACAAGACGCCTCGGCTGTCTTCTGGTAGCTTGTGATTCTGGCCGCGTTGTGATACTCATCACATATTAGAGGCTGCATCTCAGACAATTGGAATAAGCGTCGCTATGCAAGATGTCTAGCATTGACAGGCTCTATCTCCAACAGCATGGCTATTGTGGGGACTGTGTGTATCATTAGTGACCTCAATGGGTCCCTGCACAGGTTGCATATCTCACTGGATAAGCCTACTTTTGGGTTCACATTTGCACACCTGCCCACGTGCACGAAACCTCTGTGCCTGAATTTGCAAACGTGGACATGCTCACAAATATGTGAACGCACGGTTAAAGGAGATAAATGGTGTGGGTTTTTATTGCATATGGCTAATAGTTGTGTGTAAATATTTGTATGCACGACTAGCCTTGGCAGAGCACTGTAACTGGCATGTCACCAGTGTATTCGTGTGCCCAGAGTGCCGGGGACCGCTGTTTCAAAGTGCCAGAGGCGACGCTGCCAACTGTTTTAGCCTCCGGGGCACATGTAGACACCTGGGGATATACTGTGGTGGGATGTTTACCCATCAGCCTTTGCCACATTAAAAAAAAAAAAACTAAACAGCGGCTTTGATCTCGTAGACTTAAAATGGGAGGGTCACAGCTTGGCTGTCATTGGCGAAGCCACAGGCGATGGTAGTGATCACCACTTGCAGAACAGTAGTTGGAACAATATGGCTGTCGTGCTGGGAAGCAAACTGGCAACAAAAAATGATGACAGATTTAAAATGCAATGTCTGTCTGTATTTTTGTATTCTGTATTTCCACGATTTTGAAAGCAGCAAGCGAGAGCCAAGCCGGCTATAGTATTTTGTATGCATCACCGCTCTAATATAATAATGGGATGTTGTTTTAAACCACATTTTCCACTTTTTATTCAAATACATTTCCCTCTCATACCCCTATGTAATTATGTGGGTCTACTACACTACTCCTCAAGGCATGTGGTGTGGGGCGTGGCTTGGCGTAGGCTGCAAACCAGGGGCGGGGCAGCTCATTCACAGCTGTGGGTGGTGAGCTTAATGAGTCAACAGCGATATATACTCGCGTGTTTGCTCTCCCCCACGACGCCGCGTTGGTACAACACGTCCCATTGATTGGCTTATGTGCGGGGAAGATAAGCTCTTATTTATGGATCCTATAGGAGGGGAGAGCTGCGGATAACGTGCACCGGGGCCGGGGGCCCAACGCGATCATGTATTCTGCGTATAGGGTGGTGCTGCGAGGTTTGCTACACAGCATTTCTTCTATTCATGGTAATCATCTCCACTAATGTATATTACATCTAACTAATTATCTTCTAAAGATCGCAGCAAAATCAAGGAATATAAATATTGGTGTATAAGCAATAAAATATGTATTATCCCAGAGAGCAAGCCTTAAGAGACGTGAAGCGTAATGAGTTGAATTAACGGTAGGGTTGTTTCTCTTTCTCTCCCTCTCTCCTAGATCTTAGTAACGGAGACGGTGCTCTTCTGGGTCCAGTACACGTCCAAAGAGTTCGACCGCTCGGAGAAGACTGTGGCCACGGGAGACTGCTGTTACCTCAACCCCTTGGTCCGACGGACCTTCCGCTTCCTCGGTAACGTCCGAACTCCTAGCGTTCACCGTGCATACGTCTACAAATGATGTCAAAGCATGATACACTAACTCAGAGACATGCAGTGATTTATATGAAGCCACAAAGCTGGCACATTCTCGACACATGTATACAAATGTACACACGCGTGCGGATATTCTGCATTTTCCACTGCAATGGTTCAAACCCATACACACACACACAGTACACACACAGTACACACACTCCTGCTTGGGGGAGCCATAGCGAAGATGTACAGTGCGGTACAATATTTCTCCCGTCACGCTTAAGTGAGTGGATGAGATAAGGCCACGAGAAGAGGATTATTAACCTATATCCCTGAGGGAGAGACGAATCCGCTCCTTGCCCTGCTGTTGCCCTGGCATTAACACCAGCTAACACTCCTCACACCGCTCGTAAACGCTACCGAGGGGGGCGGGGGCGGGGGCGGCAATCATGAAGATTGTGATTGCCCCCCCCCATCATCATCCCCCCGGCGAGCTCATTTGAATGGGCATTATGATGTATTAACGCCGCGCTATCGTAGCATTAATCATAACGAGGTGGCTGTAGCCTGTGTTAATTGGTGCCATGAACCAGTGTTGGACCGGTTCGTCTGCGTCGCTTTGCTTTCTGGTCGCTTGTTGAACGGCCTTGTGTTTAGTGTGTTTATCATGAAGTGTATGTAGAGCAAGGTGAGTAGGATGCTCTGTTGTTATTACTTAACATGCAATCTAGGTAGGTCTGCACCCCACCATGCACACGCGTGCACACACTTACGTACATGCACACACATGCACACACACACACACACGCATGCACACACACACACACACACCGGCACGCACATACATACACATATGTACGTACAAACACACGCATGCACGCACGCGCACCGGCACACAAGCATACAAAGGTGGAAAATCCAGATACAGAAAGTAATTAGCTCCACCCACATGTACGACTAATGAGCCTGGAACATGTATAATGTACAGTATATACTACATAGTGTGAATATACTGCATATGAATGTAAATGAAAATAAAGAAGGAACTGCTGCAGATCTTTCCTCTGCAATAGAAAGTGCATTAATGACCTCACTAATTCATCTCACTTGTACAGTCATATGGATAGAGACAGGCCTGTCCATGTCAGATAGAGCTATCCCTGTCCCTGTGCAGTAGACCTGCGCTGTGGCTGCCCACTGCTCCTAGTGCTGCTAGTGATGGGTTAAATGCAGAGACCACATTTCGTTGTATAGTACTTGTACTCACAAATAAAGAATCTTCTTCTTCTTCTCTTCTTATTTGCAGCAGTCCCTCCAGACTGTTGCATTCCATAGCTCTTGCCAACCAGCTCAAGCTTTGGTTTCCCGCTTCCACATTATCGCCATGAGATAGCGTGGGAACCAGACGAATCCGCAAGCTCATGTTTTATTTGCACCGGTACATGCGTCTGGCCCCCCTTCCCGTTCAGACCTGGCCCAGGTCGGGCCAATCACAACCGTCTATCTAATATGGGCTGGGTTTGATACGATGACTGTACAGAGGAGCGCTGTTGAGGCATATTTTCATTAAAAGAAGAAATACTGCACTTAAAGCTTTTGTGGATAAGAAAGATGTGTTTGCCAAACTTCTGACAGGATTTGGTAAAAGCTTAATTTACCTACATGCTACGTCTCTTTGATTGGTTGTAGGTCTATCCAATTGCATCCTGAGGCATTGACAGGAATGAGTTCACTCAATCTCAGATGGGTTGAACCTGAAAAAAGCGCGTTCATGACAGGCTTCAAAAAGCGTCATCTATTGCATCCTGAAAACGTGTTGTATTGGTTTCTTCTAAATGTTCCACCTTTCTAAAGCCAATTATTTCAGATGCACAGAATGTCAACGTGTTTCCAAGCAATGTTTTCTTGATTGCTTCTTTCTTTGGTTGATGGGTTCCTTTGAATGATTTCTTTTAGTTGATAAATCCAGCTTTGGCGTGTATGTGTGCATTTGTTTTTGCGTTCAATCAAATGAATAAAGGTGTTCAAATCAAAATATAATTGTAAATAAGTCGCCACTGCAGCCGTGAGTTATCTCTAACCTGCTATGTACCAGGTTAGACTGAGAGTCTAATCTTGGAAAATTCTGTCTTTCCCTGAATTCTGACTTAACATATCCTGGAAATACAGCTTCTTGAAACAGGGCCCTGGAGTATCTAACACAAACATACCCAGCCTGTGAATAGCACTTTGTACATATCTTGTACTTATTTGAATGTAACAGTTATTGGTATGTCTGGTACCAAAATGTACACCAAAATGTGTTTCTGCATGCATCAATATAATAGTTTCAAAAGGGTGTTTGTGTGTGCGTGCGTGCGTGCATGCGTGTGCACAAATGTGACGACAACATTCACATTAAACAGGTAAAAACAGTATTATTCATTGTATTCAAGGTATAGAAGGTTCAAAAGTTCCATAGCATATGGTTTAACATGGACATGTTCAGTAGACCTTCAAATAACATTATCACATTATCCTGGTATCTGACAGTTGTAGTGAAACATCTTCTGATGCTAAGATGGGGCACATCATCAGTGATGTAACCTGAGGTGTTTCGGGTCTTACAACATCAGACACCCTCTCTCAGGCGACGCAGCTGTGGTCGATCAACCGTAGCCCTAGCAGCACTCTCCGACGGATCCGCTCTCTTGATCCGGAGCCACCTGGAGGCTTTCTCTGCAGCCTCTGTGTTGTTATAGATGACCCTCGTCCTCTTGCCTGTGATGCCGAGTACAGTGTAAGCTCGAGGGACTGTCCTGCAAAGCCTCTGCACCCTACCTCCATGAAGGCGCAGATTGGTGGTTGACAGATCCCGGACTTGGTCTTGGGGCCTCTGCCCTCTGGTTCAGCAGATCTCACCAGCATGTTCATCGCCAGAGCAAACAGGATCACTGAGATGGTGCAGCCTGTGATCATTCCAAACTCCAGTCTGTGCCACTCAGATGTTGTTGACCCTGCTGAGACTCTGAAATCGCTGCAATAATCCAGGATGAGGTCTCTTACTGAGGCTGGAACATGATATCTCTTCAGCGTCTCCAGCACCAGCTTGTGGGGCATTGAGCCATATGTGTTATCCAGGTCTAACCACAGCACCACCAGATCATCTGTGTTCTCCTTAGCTTCTCTGAGGAGCTGTGTGACCACGCCTGTGTGCTCTAAACAGCCTGGTACCCCAGGGATGCTCGTTGGTCCTGGTGCTGACCTGGACCTTGCTTTCCTCGCCACATCCTGAACTTCTTTCAGGAGTCAGGTCAAATGCCTCAGCAGGCTCTGGTGGTCTTATCACGGCATCACAGTGCCCTAGGTCTTGGTCTCTGGTGGGGTCACTGAAGGTGTTGGATCGACTTCCTCCTTCGAACAGGTCGAACAGGTGTCTCTGGCCGAGGAGCAGCCTGGTGAACCCAAACGGGTTGTTGATGAAGGCAGTCCGCTTCCTGGCCCTCTCCCTCCGCCGCCTCCTGTGTTGCTCAGCTCTGCACAGGGTTAGGAGCCTCTTTCTGAGCATGAGACAAAGCTCTGCCAGTGGTGCCCGCTCCTCTTCTAGCCTCCTTATGCTACTCCTTATGCTGATACTGCCCTCTGGTAAGGTTGCTTGGCTCCCCTTTCCTCCTCAACACCAAACCTCTCAGCAGCCATGCTCACTGTGATGGTTGTCATAGTCCGTCACCTCCTCTCTACATCCCCTGTTGCTTCCAGCACCTTATCTGCATCATCGTCAAACGTCTGCCACTGTTGTTTTGCAGGCTTGAGGCCACCTGACCCTTCTCTTCTCGGACCGCCTGACCAAAGGGACTGTGGAGGCTCCGGGCTCTGTGGGGTGCTTCCGGGCCCGGCTCCTCCTCTTGTCTCACCAGGTGATAGACCTGTGCATTGTGGTGCTTGCAATCGCTCCTTGCATTTCATCCTCGACTGGTGGATCTTTAGGCCGTTCTTGCAGATCTTGCCACACACACACTATATTTGCTGTTGTTTGTCCATTGCTGTTAGTCGTTAAAATAATCACAATATAATATCATATCCCTATCTACCAGCCTTAGCATCTATCATGATTCCATGTGGGTGGATTGTGTGTGAAGGGGATGTATGTGTGTGCGTGTGTGTGTGTGGTGCGTGCGCGTGTGCGTGCATGCATGCTTGTGCGAGCGTGCGCGTGTGTGTACTCGAGTGTACGTGAGTGTGTCTGGCACCCAAATGGGCACATGCCCACACACACACTACCCCATACATTATAAACGGATATGCATGTGTGGATAAACATGTTTGCAGACGAACATGTTTGCAGGTCACGTGACCGACGAGGTCTGGCGGCGCTGTTCCGCATAATGACTCACAACACCGCTCGCTGGGATGGATTAAATTTAGAACACGGCCCAGGGTCGCGCTTCCCCCTCAGCCCACTCTTCCTCGGCGTATCTCTTCATACTTTATTCGTTCACTTCCTGCCTTTTAACCCCCCCCCCCACTCCACCGCCGA
>OMKN01067958.1:0-19469 GCA_900302345.1 Melanonus zugmayeri
CCCCCAAAAAACCCCCCCCCCCCCCCCGACAAACATACATTGCACATTGTCCCTGACTGAGCAACATTCTCAGCAGCAGCAAGCTGCTGATGTGAGCGCCCACTCTCATAACTTGATGTGGTAATGAGCGCAAATGAAACCTTTTCTGTGGCTCTCGTCGTGCACCGTTGCACGCTTCTTTATTTATATATATATATAAATATATTTCTTTTTTCCTCTCATGCGTGGTGCGCCCCTACACAGATTGCGCCCTGGGCGCTTGCCCACATCGCCCATATCAAAAACCGTCCCTGCTTATTTGATTGAGTGGTAGAGAAGAGAACTGTGAGAAGAGACACTGGATACACCAAACCAAATAGTTGCTGTGAAAGTTGAAAAGACACAATTTATGTAAGACAGCAACATTTGTCTACAGCACAAATACAGGGATTTTGCTTTATCAAATATATCCATGCTGTATAAAGTAATCTACATTTCACTCAAATTGATTAGCCCATTAGAGACAGGTGTATGAATTACAACAGATTGCCGATCGATGTACATTTTGTAAGCTTACCTGTCGGACATAAATAATGTCAGGTCTGTGTCGGTTTATAGGCCCTTTGATGCCAATTGTTCTGGCCATCAATTGTGAGCTATGCCAATAATCATTTTTTTGCCAACTGTGGCATGGTGTTACAGCCAGAGGTGGAGTGGAAAGTTTCCTTCCTCACAATCTACCCCTGCAGCTGCAGACTGTCTAGGTGATAAAACACACACTTTGCTGTGCCGTTGCTGATTGGTTGGAACAGGTATGTTTCGACCTTCTTGCATTGGACATTGCACACTTGGTTTCTCAAAGTGAGTACACTTTCCACTCTTGGGAGTGCTCAGGAGGACACGGTGTCTAATGACTTAAAAACATTTTTTTTAATTCAAAATCATCTTCCCTCCCACTATTGTCACTAAATGTGACAACACTGTGTACAAACAGGATGCCAGAGTAGAGGAGACACACAGAACACCGTTTCCTGGCCCCTGTCGCTGTGTGCAAAATGCAAGATTTAGTTCATCTACTACACACACCTGCTTACATTCAAGCTATTGTATTGGTATACAGGCTTGCACTGTCAAACTGGGAATCATTCCTCACATTGGGCCGAGTGCTTTCATTAGACCCCCCCCCCCTGACTGCAGGTAACGTGGAAAACAGACAACTGACACTATTCATTAAAAATAACACACCACAGTCTGTTTTTCTTGTATTACCTCCATTAACCTGGAGTGACGCTGTCAGCCAGACAGTGAATGACCATATATTCAGTGAGGCAGAAATTGGATTATCCCTGGATAATCCAATTATCTAAAGGTTTCTGCCTTCTGTTTTCTCTGTTAATTCTTGGAATGAATTAACAGGATGAACTAGCAACCCTGCCTTATACTGTGTTGTGAGGTGTATAGCGGGACAGAATTCAGGGACGAGACTGCTCTATGAGTGAAGCTAATGTATAACTATCCTGTGTGATCTGTCTCCATCTCTTTATTTAAAGGACGTGGCAGTATCTCTTCTTTTTCCGGGACCAGATTTTAGACAGCAGTATTGTTGTAGTCATGCACAGAAACCTGATGCGATACGACCTGAAATTCTTTGTTTTGCTGACATTTGCTTGATCGTTATTTCCCCCCCCTGCCCTTGTTATGCATTTCATTCATATATCATCTCTGTACACTGATATAAATGTCTGTCCATCTATGTTTCACCTATGAATTCACCTGTGCAAATGAGTCGCAGTGGTGTTTTAACACCGTTAAATGACAAGTACCTTCTTGATCAACCTCTCAATTCTGTTTTCAGGGCAGTTTGGAAAGTCTCTGAACGAGTACATCCATCACTATGAAGGGCTATCATATGACACGGCAGCCCTGCACAGCAGCCACCAGAGAGCCAAGAGAGCAGTCTCTCACCAAGACAAGATGCTGCAGCTTGACTTCCACTCCCATGGAAGGTTAGTTTCTCACACACACACACACACACACACACACGCACACATGCACACGCCAAAGAGCTTGGTGCTCTATTTGGTCCTTTGGCCCCCAAAGCTCTTAAGGTGTGCTTCCTGTTTATCAGGAAGTGATTGTATCAGTGATGGACTCAGTGGTGATGTGCAGCTGAATTAAAAATAACCCAGTGTCTTCCACTGGGACTGGGATAATGCAGCTTTTGGATAATTCAATTTGTTCCTGATGAGTGCGGGGTGCCGCAATGGGAAGGATTAGTGATGTGGCATTTAGACTGTGATGAGTAATATAATGTATTGCCCAGACATAAAGTATTGTTTTCAGAAGTATACAAACCATGTGAATATACAGGGTTTGTAGAAGAGCTGCAAAACAAAAAGAAGATAAGAAATGACAACGTTTCTGGAGTCATTTATTATTGTTTTATATCTGCATGCGGCACTTTGTAAGGGACGTGAAAAGGTTTTTTAGTGCCAACCGATCTTGAATAATATTGACTTGTTATTGACTTGACTTTCTAAGCAGCAGGGTTTTTTTGTAGATGGTACAAACACTGCCCTACTAGTGTGCCAAAGGCATGGTAATCTATCTGGATACACTTGGTTCCAAGTCACCCGCTTGTGTTCTGTGTGCTTACCCATCTAAATAGCAGAATATAGACCACATAACCACCACCACTTTCCCTTTCATCGTTCTACCCATCTGTCAGTAGTGCAGCAAACTTGCTTCTGTTTAGGTTTTGCTGTGAATCCTTTCATTTGCAGTGTGAAAGTAAAACAGTTTCGGCTCTCAGAACAAAGAAAATGCATACGCAATACAAATATATACATATATACAGTGTATATATATATATATATATATATATATATATATATATAAATATAGCTTAGTCAAAATATGTTTCTATAGGGGCACAACGGCCTGAGCCACTTTGTCGTGTGTCAGCTTGAACTACTGAAGCACACAGTAGCTTCAAGCACACATGTGCTTCAACACCTGTTTCAGGCGTTGGCATTGGGTGAACTCAATGGCAGAGATAAACACTCAACTCTTAGCGGGTAACAGTGTTTTACTGGGGGAAGAACAGTAACAAAGACGAGCACAAAAGTAACTGACAACAGGGGAAACGTATTCTTCTTCTTCATTCATAATGGTGGATTGCATCCAACTTAAAGGTGCATCTACCACCACCTACTGTGCCGGAGCGTGAGGCAGGTCACGCCCTACCTATTCAAATGGACCCTTTTCACAGAGGTGTCGTCGTAGGACAAACGCAGATGTCACTCATAACACTACTTATGGGTCTGCTCCTTTTATGTACCAGGGCGCGAGTCGTAGACTAAACTAGTGAAGAGAAGTCTACTAACCCGTGCCCTGGTGCATAAAAGGAGCAGACCCATAATTAGTGTTATGAGCGACACTTGTGTTTGTTCTACGACGACGCCTCTGTGAAAAGGGTTTATTCTCCTCCATAACCCTGTGCATACAAACCGATCCCCCCACAAAATATACCTACCGTCCCCCATACCCTTTAGTGCAATTCTGTTTTTTTTTAAAAATGTTATTAATTTTTTTTCGTTTGTCTTTATGTGTTTACATTATTGCTCAGTTGATATAATTTTTTCAAATATAAAAACGACATCATCTTATACACGTTACTGTGCTTTCATGCCATAATTTGCCACACCGCCTTTCTTAGTGCACAGCGGACTGGAGTAGACCCTGACATGAGTACCCCTATGTACTGAATCGAGAATCGATTTTGCATTGGGACTTGAACTGGGACATGTTAACTCCACCATACATCCATCCATTTCATGGTTCCCCATCTGCTTCAACATCTAATTTGGCCCTGTATGTCCAAATCTCATTCTATTCCACTACTACCCCCTCCCTTCTACAGCCCATAGCCACCAATCCCTCCCAACTCAGGAACCTAAATAACATGGACACAGGTGAGGTCATAATCAGTAATCGACACAGGCGGAAGGGATTTCACAAACAAGGGAAAACAAGAAGCGCTTGCCTGGGGTTGGGCAGGGCAGTGACCGCCTGAGGAGCACATGTAGAGGGGAATGACAACACATGCTGTTTGCATCCTATGTCCATGAGTCACTTATCTATGCTTGGGTAGAGAGAAATATTTGCCCAAATGTGCCATGTGAGACTCTGGGGTGTTAGACAATGGGCTTTGCTCTGTCTGACTATACCAGCTATATATCTCTATATCTAGCCTAATTGATTTTTTTTTGGTCCGACAAAAGAAATTGCTTTGTTGCTTAAAACACATGGTCAAAAATGTCGCAAAGTG
The DNA here is from genome assembly GCA_900302345.1 of Melanonus zugmayeri. Lineage (NCBI taxonomy): Eukaryota > Metazoa > Chordata > Actinopteri > Gadiformes > Melanonidae > Melanonus > Melanonus zugmayeri. Next base: position 4,310 of record OMKN01067958.1, read on the forward strand.
GACATTAAGGTTAACTTTGCATGAAAGGAGCAGGAAAGTGTTGAGTAGGTGAACTTGAACTGTCAAAGCAGCAGCAGGAATCCACGAGTCAGTGTCACAGTGCTTTCTGCATGTATTCACTTTGCGTGCTTCTCTCTATGCGAGAGCGCGTTGTGCTGCTCATCTATCCCCAATCAGGATTAACTTGCTAATCCGGAGTAGTGCTGCATGCTGGGGGGGGTTGCACCATGTGCAGCAACAAACAGCAAACACACAACATGACCAGCTGACGGAGTCACACTAGCAGTTTAATCACCTGTTCTTCAATGTTGTATCAAAGGGAACAGCTTTTATTAAACACATTGTGTCTGGTGTGTCTTTATTCAATTCACATCCTGACCGGCAACGTGATTTTAATCATGAAGACGACAACCACATTTAAAGTTTTCTCTGGAATTGTGTCCCTCTTGGTCATCGCTCTCCCTTGGCCTGCGTAGTAATGGGCTTGCAAGCGGTGACTTTTAGCCACCCCAGTCGGTGTGGTGTGAAACCCTTTTTGGAATAGAGCTAAATGCACCATTAGTCAGCTGCCACATGCAGGGGAGGGACATTGTGTCTATTACTACTACCAGGGCAAACCACTGATCTGCCCAGGGGTATGTGTGGCTGCTTTTATTTTGTTGTGCATGTGTTGACTCCAAAGTAAACGGATTCATATATAATTTAGATATGAATTATTATCACACACATCACACACACAACAGAATGGGGAATAATCTAATGTCAAGATGTTGCAACCATTGTTTATTTCCTATATATTGTTACATTGCATAAGGTCTTTACTGAAAAGAAGCATCAATATGGAGTCTTTGTGAATCGTTGTACATCATTTTGCCCTAACCATGTTTTGTAAAGAGAGTGGAGGTCAGCATCTTCTTGGCACATGAGAACATAGTAAGTCAACGTTGGAGTACAGGTTATAAGGCCACTGTGATCCTGGTGCTCCTCGCTGAATTATCGGTTGTAATTAACTTGAAAGCCAATAAATTCAAGGCGCTGTGTTCAGCTACTTCACTTGTTATGCAACTGTCGTTGTGTGGACATGATTTGAAAGCTCAAATCATTATACTCAAGGAACACATCTAGATGCACATTTACTAGCTGCTGCTACTACTACTACTACTCATCACTGATCTACTATTTTCTAATAACTGAATCTTACATAGCCTTCGTCAGTCCTTTGTCTTGTTGTTACCATTATGCAGTATTTCTGCCCATTCGGCACTTACTGCACTCCTACTCGTCCATGGAAGGAGGGATTACTCTTCTGTGTTCCCCTTCAAAGTCTTCTTCCCTTTGGGTTTGGGGAGTATTCTTTGCCCGATGAAGCGGGGGTGTCGTATAATGTGGGCCGGTGATGCCCTTTGAGGCTGTACCTCTGTAATTTAAGGGCACATATAAACACAACGTACTGTATATGACTTGACATTTCCACCGGCACCTCTCTTTTCTCTCTTTTACTGAACAATGGTCGTCTCAGCAGGTAGAGCCCTTTTTACTGGTTCAATCACCAGCCCCTCCTGCGGCACAAGTCCGGACTTCCCCTGACCAGCTGGTAGTTGGCAGCACTGTGTCGTCACTGTGTGAATGTTTGTATGCGTGGGTGAAATGTGAGGCATGAAAAAGCTTACATTCACTATACGTTTTTTAGTGTAGAGTTCCACACGTTCATGCAAACAATGGTATCGTTTTATAAATATTCATTTCAATTTAGCGGTGATGGCTTTTAAGTACTTTTCACGAATAGTTGAACATTAAAAAAATAGATGGTGGTATATGGTGTTAAAGATGCAGAGGTAGATGTGGCCATAGGCTGTGGGGAGTTCATTTACATTTCTTCCCTCCAAAGCGACTTACAAGTGAGGCTGAGAACAAGCAAAGCAAAGTTAGTAAATGGATATTAATACCAGTGCAATATTAATCAAGAACACCTCAGGCGCTTTTTTGCATGCATTCACTTTGACGGATTCATAAACTAGGCTAGTTGCCATGAGAAAGTTCTGTGCTATGCAATATTATTTTTACAACCTTATTAACACAAATACCTAATAAACTCAATACTTATCTTTGTATTTATATAGAAAATATAGCTACTACAATGACACACATAGGTATATACTAATGCATTTTCCTACACCTCCATTCAGAATTCTGTGTGGCTCTCTTTATTGAATTAGATATTGAACTAAATAGCAATGTTTGACTGTTTGAATGTTGGATGCATGATATAAGGTCAAGCCAGTTATGAGGGAACGTATGTATTGGTTTTGGGAAAGGTGATTTAATATGAGGGAAATAACATGAAAGTCATGTAGGCCTAAATAGAATTGTATCATTTCAATCTCTACTTTTACTTTTTCACCTTCTGCCACATTTACATATTTACTGCCCTCTTTGTATTCACTCTTTTATTTGATGTGATCTCCTTTGTGACAAATCACACTGTCAACCTTTCCTGTCCCTCTAATCTAGGTTGATATGCTCATTTCAACACTGCACCATGTCCCATAATGCATAGCGGTTTCATTATCATCTAATTCATCCAATGGAGATGGTCCGACACATATGGGTTCTTTATGCAAATTATCTGTCACAGGGTGACATCTAACACGTGCCGGCTTGTTTATGCGACCAATACACGTCACGCCGATGGATTTGCGGCGTATCCGAATCGCCCCAAGTGTACTATATAGTGATCACTATATAGGGAATGAGGGAACAAGTGAGCCAAATCGAACACAGCCCAAGTATTTGAAGAGCGCCCGATCATACGGGCCTATCCTCCTACTGGCAGCCAATCTGCTGTCAGAATACACTCATTTAATTGCCATCTATATCAAATCCTTTTCATGCCTGTCTTGCTGGGCATGATTTTTAAGAAGGGAGGGAAAACGAGCCAACGTCATTGGTTGTTGTATCGTAAACAGTGATAGACGACCTGATGAGTATTCTAAACAATGAGATTGGAATACATTACAGGGATATTGTTCCAGCCGCAGTTTCTTACAATATTTTGATCTGATATCGTAGGTTTGGTTGTAGCCCATTTGATGTCAACACTATACCCCATATTCTGTAAAGCAAGTGACCTCAGGCTGTCAAGGATTTGTACAATCCAACAAGTATTGGTGTAATGCCCGTCTCCCCATGTGATATTGAATGGGAGGCCATCACTGTGGAGAGGAGATGCTGTTTTAGTACAGCTCACTACTGGGCTACACAACATTTTCCCTTCAGTCTCAAGAATGAGTCATGTGCAGCTCATGGGACTTCCCTTTCACATCTCAAACCATACACGAGGTAACAAAAGGATTACAGAAGTGCAGCATGGGCCCCTCCTGCAGGTTCATGTGCTTCTCCTCACGAGGTCCGCCTTGAAGCCCTCAAATCATCAAATCATTGTTATGAACCGTTTCATGTTATTTGTATCAGTTTTAAAGTTATTTTGGGGCAATGTTCAGAAACCAGTTTCTCACATTCAGCCAATGTGGCTGAATGTGAAAGTACAGACCAAACATTTTCAGTTCCCCCGTCATTCTCGCCAAGGCCTTGTTAGTAGCCAGATTTTTACCAAAGAGCCTTCAGTAGGCAGATAACCTAAATGGGCTAACCTGCAGCAACTTGACTTTAGAACCTTTTGAGTCTGATGCTTGCCCAACATTCCTGACTAAATGAGCACAAAAAGCACATTGCACACTGCCATGTGACGGTTTTGTTTGTAGGGATTAGGTTTGCTGCAACAACGGCAGAATGGTTTCTGTTTGTTCAGGTTATTATCAGGAGTGCCCTGATACAGGCCTGAACGATGGACTGAGATAACAGTAGTCCATATTCAGACCCATAGGATCTGTAAGACTAGAACGTACTTTCTCTGCAATTGAATTCCGTCTTAGGGTCTCAACATTTGCTTTGTTTGAGCCAAATACTAAATTGGGTTTGAAAAATGTAATTTTGTGTTGGTTGGCCTCATCTCTCTATACCACCTTGGCTTCTCAAATGATCAAACCTCTAATGAGCCCTACAAAGTATACTTGAAATGTCATCTAAAGAAGGTGTAAAGAGAAGAAAAGCCAAGTTATTGACACACCTTTCTATTCATATCGTATTATATTATTCATAATATGATAACATCCTTCCCCATTGATGAAAATGAAAGACATGCAATATGCAGCCACTCCTGCAACAGACCATAATCAAAAGCTATTTGACAAAAATGCCTGATTTGCATATTAGTGGTAGTCTAATGTTGGGACTTTTACACATTCATGACATCACAACGTTGCCTCATTGCGCACCATTTTACATAGTTAAAAAAAGTAAGATAGAGGAACCATATCTGTTCTAAACCAATCAGCGACAGCACAAAAACGTGTGAGTAAGGAAACGCCCTATTAAAACCTTTCTTGTGCTTCTTGCACAGGACGGATCAATAATGGGATGTATTGTAAATGTTCCGTAAGACGTCTTTGTCCCGTCGACAAGGTCACTATGTCAGCACTTGGCAGCAGTGGATTCAAATCCCCTGGCAACAGTGGGCAGGATCAGAGATGCTAAATAACAATGGGCAGTGTGACATATATCAATAATAATATCAATGTGTTACCTGAGGATACGGTTATGACATGCTGCAGTGTGTTCCACAAACCAGTGACCTAAACCTTCCCTATCCTTCTTTCATTCACCTACTCCCTGAACAATTAATTGAAATATTATCAAAATCACGATATGACCAAGTGCAATATTTGCACTTGGTTTGGTAAAGACCCCAACAAATGTCATATCATGATAGTTTTTTCAGTGAAAATGAAAATTGTGATGCAAAAATGATCATTCCCACTAATAGTGATTTATTTCGCAATCGCAATATCTGTAAAAATAATTGCAATATGATGTTTTTACCATATTGTTCAGCCCTAGACGCTATCAGTTATACTGTCTATATCCCAAAGGGAAAAAAAGTTTTAAAAAAATAGTACACGCTACAATTTCAATTTCTTGCTATAGTTGTTTAAACTTGTACTATAGTTTTTAAAATGTGTTGTCGATTCTAGCTTTGTGTAAATAATCCCAAGTACAGAAAGTTTCAGGTTTTCAATATGTTAAAGTCATGGTTTTCTCTCACATTCTCCACTCTAGGTATTTCAACTTACGGATGAAGCGGGACACTACGTTATTTTCTCCAGATATCATCATAGAAGTTTCCGGAGTGCCCGAGCCAGTGGATACTTCTCACATTTATACTGGGGAAATATTTGGTAAGACCATCAGATCTCAGATCTCTCCCATCAGAAATGATCATAGAGGGGATAGTATATGTAGATACAAATGTAATTGTTAGTGTATCCCATGCTTTGAAACTGAAAATGTTGGATCATCTACCCTCCTCATCTCACGTTCCCATCTTGTGTATTTCAGGGGAAAAGGGAACGCTTACCCATGGTTCTGTTGTTAATGGCCGCTTCGAGGGCTTCATCAAAACCCACCAAGGCATGTACTACGTGGAGCCCACAGAACGCTACCTCAAACGCCAGGACGTGCCCTTCCACTCAGTCATCTACCATGAAGATGATATTCGTAAGTGTCTGCTACACAGCCCCGTTCACCGTTTACATCACATTATATGGGAAAGCTATTGATTTTAGAGGAACATGCAAGAGCTGTTATCTTTTTTTTTTAACCATTATTATGTACTTGGGTCTAAACTGCTTACCAAGGCTATTTTCATGCAATTGAGCTGTGTCTATACGTTATTTATTTAAAGGTTTGTAGCAAAGTGCAATTCTCAATGTACTTGTACAATGGACCAGAGTAATAATAATAAAGTTATTATTTGTACATGGCACCTTCTAAACTCAAATCTTTTTCATATCTGGCAACCCAGGGAATAGTGAACACACAGACCAAAACAAACAGATGTTCAGGCCCGGCATGAACATTTCAAAGGAGAACACATACTGGCTGTAGCATTGTTGTCGGAGAAGCCTGTATTTCCACTTAGCTTGTTTCCTTAATCTCTGATGACCTATCATGGTCATTTTATGATTTAGTACAGTACATTTTTTTTACTTATTGCTTTTAACAACTTTAAAATAGAGAGGAAGCCAGTGTAGGGATGCTAACATAGGGCTTTTCTATTGCTTGTTAAAGGGCGGCACCAGCCAGTTTCCTGTCAGCGAGACAGTTGTGGAGGCTTGGTATTAAATTCATTAAAGTGACTGGACACCCAAATCCCCAAAAACCTTCCAACTATGTAATTTAGGGTCTTATGTACATACTAGTAAGTAAGGCAGCCAGTGGACGACCTTGTGTCTCCGTCACGCTGTCCGCGTCTCCTGCTGCGTGTCGAGGTCTCTCTGTCGTTGGCGGGCGAGCGGTGACGGCAGGACGCTTCTTCTCAAACCCCCAAGCCTTTTCCCGAGGCAAACACCGTGAGCCTTCCTGCTGGAATCCTCGCTAGGCACCGTCGGGGCACGTCGTCCACCGGCTGCTGCGCCCCGACGGTGTCCAACGAGGCTCCCGGGGGCACGGATTGGGCTCCTGATCTGAGGTCGTATTCGAGAGTTGATTGTTGTGTGGCTCCCCGCCGCCCGGCAGCCGGAGGAAGGCTCACGGTGTTTGCCTCGGGGAAAAGCTTGGGTTTGAGTAGAAGCGCCCCGCCGTCGCTCGCTCGCACGTGGACAGCGTGACGGAGATACGACGTCGTCCACCGGCTGCCGCGCCCCGACGGCGCCTAGCGAGGCTCCCGGGGGGACGAAGGGGGCTCCTGGCTGTCGAGACGCGCCCTGAGGTGTCTCGGCTCGGTTTGTCCGGATAGCAAAGCATTTTGTAACTCATTTTGTAAAGCATTTTGTGACCAATTCAAATGAATTGTTTTGAGGCTTCTGCATCATCCTCTGATGAATCAGACGGCTCAAACATATAGGGCTGGACTACACCGAATGCAGCGTGCGCCATTGTTGTGGAAATGAGAGCTCGTTTGACATGGGCGGAGCCAGGGAGAAGTCAATCAAAACAGGACCTGACACGCCCACACGGTCTTGTGGCAACAGCATAATAAGAAGCTTTTTTTATCTAGATTTTCTAATAGTTATGAGGAAAAAAAATTCACTCTCACAATTGTATTATTTCAAGCCAGGTGTCCAGACACTTTAAAGTCATTTGGTCTGAAAGGGAGGTAGAGCTGGGTGGGCACATCTGTTATGCTGAAGGTGCCATGCTCCAAGGACAGGACTGTTGAATACAATAACAGATGGGAACATGCAGAAGATGGCTGAATGCAAGGATCAGTGAAGGTCATAACATGGATGAAAGAAAGAAAAAAAATCAAGAGGTAGATGAACACAAGGGTTAGTGAAGGTTATAAAATGGATAAAAGAAAGAAAAGGATAACGCAATAGATGACAACGGTGCATTGATGCACATTCATGATGCACTATGTATGTACTATGTGCATCATAGAACGAATGAACAGACGCAAATAACTACATTGCATATGATTTGGATTGGAAGTATGTATTTGTATTTGTAGTTGACGGGTGATGCTTATATATGTCTATCAATAATGCAGCTTCCCAAATTGTTACAATATTATTGCAATACATCCTTTTGAGTTTGTATGGTGTATCAAACACTAGATGTGAATAAACAATATAGCATTTATAGAATATACATATATCATTTTTTTTGTCATAAATTGTCAGGAGTACATGCTAAGAAGAATCTTTCTGAAATATGTATAGTCCCAGGCCAAGAAACTGAATTCTGTGGACGATAGGGAGGAAAGTCTGACCCCAGCCACACCCTTTCTGTTTTGTATCTGATCTCCACCGTCAGGCAACACAGAGAATACACCAACATACAAAGAGGAAAAGGGGGACTACTGTGTTTTTATATAGTATTCTACTGGCTTTTGGTGGATGTAAGTGAAAAAGAGAAAATATTTAGGATATATTTAAGATACGCCTGTTTTTAAACACCTTTTTATTCCTGATCCAGTTTAGTGAAGGCCTAACGATTTGCATATGAATAAGGGGGGCATTTACTTCCACGGACAAAGAGGGCTTTTGCCGTCAACATTGAAAACACAGGAGGTAGTCAGGAGGGAAATGCATTGTTCTCCTGTGTGTGGTCTGTGTGTGTGTGTGTGTGTGTGTGTGTGTGTGTGAAGGCGGTCTGGTGACCAACACGAGGCTTGCTGTGGAGAAGTTGGTCCTGTGACATAATTTATGCTGCCCTGGTCCAGAGTCTCTCGAATATTTAACTGCCGGAAATGTGTAGATGTAATTGCGTAGATATAAATGCATTGGAGTTTGTTCGAAGCCAGCGCGGCTTGGCAGCTGTTTGAGTTGAGAAGTGCTGGCCCACGACTTGACGTCGATAGAAAAGCTCTGTAAATAGAATGAATGTGAAATTGGCTGCCTCATGGCGCTGCCCTGCTATTGGTTGGAAGGTGTGTGAATTAAGGCAGCCTTTAGAATGTTTTTATTACTTTGCTTCGACTATTACACTATGACCAGCGCTTGAAGAGGGCCGGCACGTACCGGTTCATTTGAAATAACCCTTTCTATTGCCTAGCGTCACATAGTGCAACCTGGATAATGAAGTTTCATTATGAATCGGCGTACTACAACAGCCTTTTGTTGGGAGCCCCTAAACTTCATGGGTGCACCGAGTTACGCAAGTTGCCACGCGCACCGAGGAAACTTATCTCATAACCTCTCCACAGTCCAGTGAAATTGTGTTATGTTAGTCTGTCATCGGTTGTGTTTTTGTCAGTGCTGCAGCATTTTAAAATAAAATCACTAAAAAGCTACTTCAAAGTAACCTAAAAAAAAACCTCAATTGGACTACAAGACTACATTTCCCTATGACCTTTGGTCAGATTGATCTGACTGCTTGTATTAATTGATTAAAAAGTAGCCATGTGCAGTAATATAGAACATTGAGGATGCAATACATTGAGATACATCAAGAATCGTTGTGCATTCGAATCGTTGACAGGTGAATTGTAATTGAATCGAGGCCAGTGAAAATTCACACCTCTAGAGAGGATAACCACACCTTTTATTTGTTCATGATATTCAAATAGTTTTCCAAATGTGATTCATTCAAATATATTATATTGACATATGTTTCTGTCCACATACTGTTATGGATCTCTGTGCCAAAAGAGCCCTTCTTCACAATTCAGGTTAACAATTCTATATTTACCTTTATGTACCTTGGGCTTCCTAAGGGCCTCCTCTGGGCCTCAGGAATACCGATATTACCTGTTCTTCCTGGCTTTCCTATCCTTGTCCTCCCACGGACAGCATTAAAGCATGTAATTTACCCCCATTCACTTGTATAGTTTAATCATTTGACCTTAGTCAAGCAAAAGTGAGAACAGATGTGATTTTCCATACAGGTTTTAATCAGCAGTTAATTTATTTTATTACATGAATAGGAATACAATGATAGATAGGCAACACATTGAACTTTAAGCGGATAAGTAAGAATTAAAAGTAAGCAGATTATCATTTGTTTAACAAGGCGCACAACAAAGCATGCATAACCATTTTTAAAGCTATAAATTATAAAAATAGTGTGGGCTGCCTTGAACAAGTGTCTGTCAGACATCCTGTTGCAACAGCCTCGCTCGCTTCACAAGTGTTGTGAAACTTGGCATTTTCATGTTTCCACAGCACCACACCAAGTTTCCACAGTTCTGCTACAGCATGAACTGAAACCTAAGAGGCCGTCCGGTTCTCAGAGTAAAAAGATAATCTTTATTACCTCAATGGGGAGAGGCTCTTCCCTTTTTGCATTCTTCTCCGCACAATATTTAATACATTTGTCAGACGAGAAGGAGGTTCCCCACATGTACTGGATATTAAAATGGGAAGTACCTTTCTTTGAACATGCGCAGACGTTATGAACTTCGCTTAACTCAAAGTAAACTCTTCATGACGTATTCAATTCTGAAAAAACTTCACTGAAGCCAGAATGAACTGATTCAAATTCTGCACCCCTACATTTAAACTTTAAATGACCTTTTTCACAGGACACAGGATTCAACGGCATTCATCTCAACAGCAGTACAAACTAAAAAACATACACTTTTTCAACTTAAAAATATAAAAGAATATTTTCCATGAATTTATTTACTTCTTTAAAAAACATAACAGCATACAGTATATTGCATAAAACGTATTCCAGCTTTAAAAAAGCATTATTGCATAGAACTTATTTATTCTTTAAAAGAATAATCTACAATAGTTTCCCTGAGACCAAGGAGTTGAACGCAGATGAGCTCGGTTAGCTTTTCTGCGCTGGGCCCTCGTGAGCCGGTTTCCCTGGTGACCAGTGGACCGTGCCTTGTGGTTGATGACCTTCAGTTTCATCCTGGTAGACGGCACCGTGTGTTGCGGTGACCGGATTCACAACGATACATAGCGTTGACTTTCATTACTGAGAAACAACACAAGCAATGCTTTTATAACCTTTTTTTAACCTTTTAGTTTGATTTCAACTCTTGATTACGATGGATATAATTTCTCAAATGATAAGACATGCCATTTGCAATTTTTTCAAAATCTTGTTTTCCCTGAGCAAAAACTAGCTCAGATAAGAGAAACACAGTCTGTTTCTTAGGAGGAGCATTTAAACATCTCTTGGTTCATGTGCTTCTCTTCCTGCTCTGCTCTCTGACAGATTATCCTCATAAGTATGGTTCTGAGGGAGGTTGTGCTGACCACTCAGTGTTTGAGAGGATGAGGAAATACCAGGCGTCGGCAGTGGAGGAGCCGGTCAAAGTGGGTTTCTGCATTACACTTGAGGCCCCTGATCTCAGACAAGGGCCACTATATAGCTCAACAACCACAACCATTCTCCATATACATGTATATCTCTTAAATTGGAGTTTATGGTGTATATGCAATTTCCAATTCATTTGAAATTAATATCTGTAATTTCTGCTCCGGGTTAATATAATTGATCCATTATGCTGAACATCAGGGAACCCATTTGAATATGTATTTGCTTGGGCAACCATTAGAATTATCTACATATTCAGTCTGGATAGACTGGTTTATCTTGTTTTTATAAAGTGGGTGGGACCTGAAGTCTTTCCTCCATAAGAGGTTATGAAATATCTTTCTCTTATCTCACACACACAGACACACACACACACACACATACTGCATAGCTTCTCATCTCATCTGTACGTACATCTGTTGGCTTGTACCCAGGAGGGCCACTCTGCGCAGGATGATGAGGACCTACACCCTGGTCCTGTCATCCTGAGGAAGAAGAGGGCAGCTGGGATAGAGAAGAACACTTGCCAGCTCTTCATCCAGACCGACCATCTCTTCTTCAATTACTACGGCACAAGGGAAGCTGTTATTGCCCAGGTATATAGAAGTCAGCATCCCTTGATTTGAGTTTGGACACAATCATTGTTGTCACCGCTTTTAATTTACGATTTTTCTTTTCTTCAGATTTCCAGTCATGTGAAGGCGATTGACTCAATTTACCAGGTCACAGATTTTCTTGGCATAAGAAATATCAGCTTCATGGTGAAAAGAATTAGGGTGAGTTGAAAACCGGATTGTGTCATGAAACTCTTTCATGACCACATTGTGTTTGTCTCCTTTTCCTGTTTCTGCCCCGGCGACTGACTTTCATTTCCTGTTTAGATTAACACAACCGCCGATGAGGTGGACAAGAACAATCCCTTCCGCTTCCCAAATATCGGCGTGGAGAAGTTTTTGGAGCTCAACTCTGAACAGAAGCACGATGACTACTGCTTGGCCTACGTGTTCACCGACAGAGACTTTGACGACGGGGTTCTCGGCTTGGCCTGGGTTGGGGCACCCTCAGGTTGGTACACAACTAGGGGTGTTCGGAAAAATCGCTTCACGTAGGAATCGTGATTCTTATCTTCCGTGATTCAGAATCGATTCACAATAAAAAACAATTAAAAAAACAATTGAAATATAAAAACGACATAATCTTATACACACGTTACTCTGCTTTCATGCCATCATTTGCCACACCGTCTTTCTTAGCGCACAGCGGACTGGAGTAGATCCTGAAATTAGCACCCCTATGTACTGAATTGAGAATCGATTTTGAATCGGGAATCGGTTTTGAGTCGAATTGTGACCCCAAGAATCACGAAATCGTGAGATACCAAAAGATTCACACCCCAACACAACACACAAGCACACACAGATACACCAGCGTAACGGAACTACATCAGAACTACATCATCACAATCATCAGAACTACAGTGCTCACTATTAAGCCTCATATACATGGACCATGAGGACAAGGAATTATTTAAAAAAATCCAAATCAAGGTTTATAGATGCCACTGTGGACACCACTACTATTATGCAGCTGGTGAAGTCGTAGATTAATTTGCTATTATGAGATATGAACACAATTATTATTTTTCAGAGACGTGAAATAAGAACCAACCCAAACTGCACCATTGTTTTTGTATTGCAAAACGTCCCCGTTCAGTGTAAAAACCACACCGCAACATGACAAGTAAGGAACAACCCTGCAGCAATCGACCCGCGCAGGGAGGGGGGAAGCAACGATTAGACAGCTCTGGTGAGCTGTTGCCAAAACATTACAAGCGAGTTATGAATAGATGGCTCAAGCCGAGCCCAACCACTGTCGTGCTTCTTATTGCATTGGAAAGATGTACAGTGAAGAGGCTTCAACAGACCCACCATGCACACATTATTTTAAGTGCTCTGTTTGAAGCTTGCAGCGGTTTGTGGCCCCATGCCCCATTAATCACTAAACTTCTGTCTTGTGTGGGGGAGCCGTCTCTTCCAGACACACTTAGTCTGTTTCTTGAAGACAGGCGAGATGAAACAGTACTTTAGCTTACAATTTTGGGGGGCGGGTAGATTGAAATCAAACGGAGAAACACTCAGTGAATGATGTGCCATTCTGTAGTATTGCTCTTTGTCTCCTTTCTGCCCTCTACCTGACCCATGGCAAGTTGTTTTCCAATGGCTCAATAGAAAACAACAAGAAAATAAATAAAACTGCACATATAATGATATAGTATGCAAACTGATCTCGATCAATTGCAGTTCCATGTTGCATATTACTAAAATCATATTGCCAAACTAATTTGCTTTCTGGTTTGGTCTTCAAAGAATGGATTTACTTCAGTGTTAAACCATAACGTAACGTGTTGCTCATAAACTAAGCTTATAAATGAGAGACTGACATTGTGACCTGGTTGATGCATCTGTACACATGCTACCATCAGAGTAGTTCTAGGGATGGGTAGGGCCTACATGGTGGATGCTATTGAGAAGGTTGTTGACTCAGAGGAGTGACCTCCTCTGCCCCCTGCTGGGGGGAGGGCTGCTGTGCTTTTCATACATTTTATGTTATTTTTTGTTTTATTTTTTAAATTCTGTGAGGATATCTGCAGGAAAGGTAGCAAAACAGGGCTCACTGTATATTTAGGAGGACTTGCACAAGTATTTTATTGAGTCAATTTCTTTACATTATTGAAGGAAAAATCGTTTAGAAAGCTTCCCTGACGTGTATATGTCACGCTAGGCGCTGATGCTGTTCTGTTACACGTCACGCCTCTGATTCCAGAACGCCGGCATGCTATGTTTGATTGGTTCTGTGTAAAAAAGAAAAAGAAGCAAAGCCAGCATAATGACGGACCTTCTTTACAGCAATATTGCGGGATCTCTGTATAAAAGGGGCTTATTATAATTCTAGGAAGTTCTGGGGGCATCTGTGAGAAGAGCAAGCTGTACTCTGATGGAAAGTGGAAGTCCCTGAACACCGGCATCATCACTGTCCAGAACTACGCTTCCCACGTGCCCCCCAAAGTCTCCCACATCACCTTCGCCCACGAGGTCGGCCACAACTTTGGCTCTCCCGTAAGTGCTTTCTTTACAACCAAAATGGCCAGCGCCACATGCCCTGTTAAAAACTTAAAAACAACCAAAGTCTCTTCGATGTTCTGATGAAGGAACCATCATTGTTTTTTTGGGGGGGCGGCGTTTTCCTTTCAGCATGACTCCGGGATAGAGTGCACCCCAGGAGAGTCTAAGGTTCAGACGCACAAGGAGCAGGGGAACTACATCATGTACGCCAGGGCCACGTCGGGAGACAAGCTGAATAACAACAAGTTCTCCGTCTGCAGCATCCGCAACATCAGCAAGGTGCTGGAGAAGAAGAGGGGAGACTGCTTTGTTGGTATGTGTGTGTGTTCAGTGTGTATGTGTGGTTGGTGTGTGTGTGCGTGCGTGCATAAATGCATGAGAGATGGTGTGTCGTGTGCGGCATAAGAATAGTGTGAGGGTCACCCCCCCACTCTTGGTCTCGCATGTACAGAGTCTGGCCAGCCCATCTGTGGCAATGGACTGGTGGAGGAAGGGGAGCAATGCGACTGTGGCTACAGCGACCAGTGTAAAGACAGCTGCTGCTACGACGCCAACCAGGAAGACGGCAAAAAGTGTAAGCTGAAGCCCGGCAGCATCTGCAGGTGAGTAGCGTCCGCCATTTTAGTTTTTGTTACGATTACAAAAAAAAATCGCGATTGAAACCTAATAACCTGAAGTGTGTGTTTTATTTTTATTTTTATGTGACCGGACTGAATTTGACGGATGAGTGATTGCTGGTGTTTTTGGTTCCCCCCCGCAGCCCAAGTCAGGGCCCGTGCTGCACAGCACAGTGTACCTATCAGGGCAAAAGTCAGGTGTGCAGGCTGGAGTCCGAGTGTGCGTTGGAAGGGACGTGTAACGGAGGGTCTCCACTGTGCCCCGCCTCCGAACCCAAGGCCAACTTCACTACCTGCCACACAGACACCCAAGTCTGCCTCAATGGAGTACGTTGTGTCCGCCATCATCATCTGCTGTGTTACGTCTCATTGGCATGCATGGTTGTTGTTGTTGTTGAAAACCGAACCCTAAAACAATTTATTTTAGATGAAAAGTGATGTAGTGGGTTACGTCGTCGTGCTGTGGATTAATCCTGGGCCAAATATTGACTTCAATGCACAAAGATTAAAAAAATGTAGTATACCATCTAAATATGGACGCAAATTGTCCTCTATGGGTTAAACACAGGCTTGCCAGTTGCCAGTTAC
>OMKN01067961.1:0-18445 GCA_900302345.1 Melanonus zugmayeri
ATCCACGCACTGGCATCGCGCCACTTAGGCCGCAGATTACTTTTTACCAGAAGCGATGACGCTCCATCCACACACATTGAAAGAGAAACAAAAGTGGAGTAAATGCCTGACCTATGAGTCAGCTCTCATAAGAAACACGAAGGCTTTTTATTATTTTTAGTTTTTTTCCCTCTCTCTAGGGCGTGCTTGCCCTGTTGCGCAACTCCACGGCCACTGGAATGAGTGCAGATAATGAGGTTGATCGGATACAGGCGCATGGAGGACATGACGTTTGTCCAAAGTTTAAACATGGGGGTGGGGGGTGCTGCCGCTAAACATGTTGAAACACATGCTATGAGCATGCACAACATGCGTACAAATGCACACACGTGGACAAACGTCGCAGCTGGGTTATAACACACTCGTACTGGAGCGTGTAAGTGTGTGTTTGTGCACATGTGTGCATTTGTGCACGTATAAGGGTGTGTTTGTGCGCGTGTGAGTGTGATGACGTGCCCGGTCATGAGGACGGGCATATCGGCAGGGTTGAATGTGCGTTTGCTCGGCAGGGCTTAGTCATGAACACTGTTTACCCGACAGCCCTCCTCCGCTCGGTGGGAAAACTCTCACATGGCGACCTGGAGGAGGGGCTTTAGAGGTGTGTGTTCTTACTGCTTTTTTATGTAAGCAACTTCAACATGTTATTTTGAGAGGTTGGAGATGGTAAAGTATTCCACCCGCGCCTTTGGTGGTTTGGCATCGGCACCCAACCCAAGGTTAAAATATATATTTTACAACATAAAATATATATTAGTATTAGTATAGGTCACCGTGTCCTGACCCAATGTGACCCATTTCTGCCACTGTGTGTGTGTGTGTGTGTGTGTGTGTGTGTGTGGTGTGCGTGTGCGTGTGTGTACTTGAGAAACCGCTTGAAGCAGACTTGTTCTACCAGCCGAGTCCTATCGGTCTACAAGTCTGAGCAACTCCTGGACCAAAACAAAGCAGAAAAGAAAAGTAAGTAAGAGTAAAGTTGATTCCATCATTCTAGCCGTAGATGTTAGACTATGCTAGGAATGACACCTAAAAACAAGCCTTCGCGTCACTCTCGGTACACGTGCACGTGTGCATGTGTGCATGTGTGCATGTGCGCGTATGCAAGTGTGAAGGTGAAAGATAGAAGCAACTGTGACTGACATATTTGTTCCAAGCACACACCCGCAGGCTCAGTTCCCCGCAAGCGTATTGTAGATAAACCAACCAGAACACCAGCTATACAACAAGCACTCCAGCAGAGCAAACCCAACGATGTAAACACACTTATATCCAGTAGGAAACACACCACGCGTGTTCACACGGGAAATCAAAGCACTCACTTCTAATTAAAGAGATCCATAAAGGACAAACTGAGGGTCATTGAAATGGCAAGGGCATGTTGTCAGTGAGTCCCGTCCCGCTCAGGTCTTCAGCTTCTGCAGCAGGTTAAGGAAGTGAATGTATGCGCCCCACCCGTGGACCCATAAATCACACATGTATACGCACACACCTTACATTGACAAACACACAATTACACACATATGCTCACAAACACTCACATGCATCATGCATGTTATGAATGTAATGCAGGTTGTAGCAGTCTTTGGCCCCACACACCACACCTGACACCATGTTACCGAGTGCAGGTGATACCGTAGACAGCGTACAATATATCGACTCAGTGTACAGTAAACAGTGTATCCAGAATGGATGCGTCAGTGGGCGCGAATATATTGTCATCAAGGAATTATACACAAGGAACAATAAATCTCTCTCTCTCTCTCTCTATATATATATATATATATATATATTATATATATATATATCTATATATATATATATATACACACACACTGTAGGTAATATATGGGGCGGATGCGTATTACAAACTAAATTAATTGACTAATGAATGTCACTGAATTGACTCTCATTTCAAT
This sequence comes from Melanonus zugmayeri, assembly GCA_900302345.1. Taxonomy (NCBI): domain Eukaryota; kingdom Metazoa; phylum Chordata; class Actinopteri; order Gadiformes; family Melanonidae; genus Melanonus; species Melanonus zugmayeri. Next base: position 1,953 of record OMKN01067961.1, read on the forward strand.
AAACGTAGCAATAAAGTATGCTCATACATAAGGATGATATGGCAGAAAAAAGACAAAATGGAAAGGAAAAGCGAGCGATATGAAGACGAGTCTGGGAAAGAGGCCAGAGCTCAAACAGCTGTCAAACCATAGTATTTTTCTCCACCATTATTTGCATATGACAAATGACTTTTTTTTAACTTTCACAAGAGTTATGTTGCCGTCTTCCCTGCCCATGGCGGTGGCCCTCCAAGGTCAAAGCATGAGGAAATGCAACCATGTGAGCGTGTGTAAAAGGAAGGAACCCAAACTACTAATAAGAGCGCAGGCGAATTCAATCTTGCTCAGACACCCGAGCCGGCCGGTGTGGACACGCACACCCTGAGCCATAAACCACCACTCATAAATCTGAACGCACGTCTGATTTAGTGCCGATCCGCTGCCTCTGATTAATTTGATACACTTTTTTAAAATTTTTTACAAGGAGCCATCAATCAGATGACTTTGATTTTGAAAGGCTCAAACTATTTAACTATTTCATGGGAAAATTCCACTTCCATTTTAATAGACGCTTGAACATTTGGGAAGGCGGTAAATTACAATCTTGCCTGACAGCCAGGAAAATATATAAAAAAAGTTAACTTTGACTGCTGGTACATTTTGAAACATCGCATCACAGCACATGTAGAACAACTGCTGCCATGGCAGTGAGCAGTCAGGTGCAACCAGACAAGAAAAGCAGGATCAGAACATGACTACATGGGGAGAGACTAGACAGCGAGATAGAAGAGAAAGAGACAACCGAGAGGTTACTAGGGTTGTACTGCTTCAGTACTACAATGTCTATTGCCCTTCCTACAGCATCATTTCAAACAATGTCATTCATTAAACATGTTGCACATGCGAGTATGATTTAAGCATGTTTAAATTCCCTCGGGTGTCTGACAATTGCTTATCAAACAAACATAGTGGATCTCTCTCGGTTGCAGGAGAGAAATCCCGGGATTACAGTGAATATGAGCAGGAGGGAGCAGAGCTAAATGTGTAGTCTGACAGCTCGGTCATAACAGCAGCACAAACAGGAGCAACGATCAATAGAACGCTATAGAGAGAGAGAGAGAGAGAGAGAGAGAGAGAGAGAGAGAGAGAGAGAGAGAGCGAGAGAGAGAGATTCACCTGAAAACAACCACAACTCAATGTCACGTCCAACTACAGATAGACTCATCACTGGAGCCCAATGACAACCCTGTCTTATCTGAACAAAACGTTTTTCACTTGGATGCCAATGGAGACCTTCTTCAACATAAATAAACAAAAGGAGTCTTGCACAGAGATTTTGTTCCGTTTTTGTGTTACAGACAATAAATCTTACAGTCAGTGTACTGTTCTGAGAGTGCAAGACAGGGCTACAGGTCAGGGCAGAGAGACGGATGAAAACAAGAGATTGCCCAGAGGCCCATTAAAAAGACCATTTCACAGGAGAGAGAGAAACATGTGTCCTGCCCACTATTAGAGTGACATGGGGGGGGGGGCGGCAGGAAGAAAAAAAAGAATGGAAGAATATGAGACCACCTGACCAGGGTTAGAACGTCAGGGCAAACCTGCCAACTCTCCCGGTTTTCCCAAGAGAGTCCCGGTCCTCTCCTGGGAGTCACCTGGAGATAACATTCTCCCCAATTAGGAGAATATCCGTATTTTTATTTATTTGTTTAATCTGCCACCTGTATCTACGTGGCTGGTTAACAGGGATTTTCTGTAATAGTTCGAAATTAAGTTACTATCCAATCATATCGCAATGGGATGAGACAGGGATTTTTTGTCTGTAATGTATACTTAAAAATTCACTAGAATGCAGGAAATAGGGGTCTCACTAGATTTTTTTTTTTACTACTACTACTACTACTACTACCATAATTTGTGTTGCCAACTATCCAGGGGTTATTTTATTATAGACATGTCATTAGGTGGACACGTTTATTGAAAGAGTTGTATACATTTCTTAACATGGGTGGCCCTGTCATACAGTTAATGCCATGTTCCACCAATTGAGCTAAACAGAACCAATTTGAGCTAAGGACTTATACAATATATATATCATTTAGTATTTGGCGTGTGTGGTTCTGACCAAGCTCTTGTGTTAGGACAGCTATTGTCCCCAAAAAACATATTTCTAGAGAAAGCTGTAAGTGGTTGTTCTCTAGTGCAACAAACATGAATGTAAATACACTGAAACATATTTCAGTGTATTTAGCATAATCACACCCAGCCTACTTTGAAACCACCACATATGAACAGAAGTTTGGTGGTTTTGCTGGTTTGGTTCTCTTTATCTTTTAGAGCTAATTCCATGTAAAAGAAAAAATGTGATGCCACCCTCCATGCCAAGGAGCCACGTTCTGCATGACCACACCTGTCATGTAGACTGTCCACTTACAGTGGGAGCCTGTTCATTAGTAAACAGGCGGCCAACATATGGCCACATAGCATCAACAACAGCATGTCCCATCTGAACCATGACATTAAGGTGAAAGGGAGACATTAAGGTGAAAGCAGATGTTTCATGAATAAGCCATGGTGGTGATCTACCTGCCATCATCTTCTGGGCCTCATAGGGTTCCATGTAACCATCGTTCTCTGTTGTCACCTTCTCCACGCTGGTCTGGGTTCCTCCGGCCTGCTCCGCATCAAACGGATCCGCATAGTCCTCCAGAATAATGAGCTGCAGTGCAGACATGAGGGAGGGAGGGAGGAGAGGAGGGAGCAAAAGGGAGAAAAATAAACAATGGTGAGAGGATAATTCATTTTGCTGCTCTGCTGAACACTGCAACACAGGCAGGTGTCCAGGGAGGTTGCACTGTAGAGCCACTTGACTGAGCTCTGGGTCCTCGTGGTATATCCACACACTAAGCCCAAAGCCTGGGGAGGAAGGTTGCAACACATAAATAACCATTCCATCTCAGTACGGCACCGCAGTGACTTTGCTGTAGACCAATAAGCTTGTCCTCAGCTACCGCTGGTCAGCCTAATTATACGATACCCCACTGACAGGCCTGCATTTCAGGAGTCCAGGAGAAGACCACAACGGCTTCTTAAGAGAAACAATTTGGCAGATTTATGATGAGCTGGCAGTGAGCCAAGGCTAATTGCATGCCTGCTCTTTTAGTGAGCTTTTGGTGCAGTGAATGGCAATTAGGCTAGATGGACATTGTAGAGATCCAAAATAAGGCCAAATCTCCACTGAAGAGAGAAACTGCCAAGGGCCCAAGGGCTGCAATGTCTTCCCTTAAAACGTAAAATCCCTCCACTTATAAGGCTGTATGAAGGTGCAGAGTCAAGTTGTCAAACATTGCGGTGAGGAATATAATTTGGCATGAGCTGTGTGTCTACGTAAACAGCCAAGTGAGAGGAGGGTTCAACCATAGGAATTTGCGAAATGGACCTTTGAACCGAGTACTTTGGATTCTACCACAGTTAGATATCTTGGGGAATAACAACACAAACACCAGCAGCTTGCCAACACTGGGGACCCCATGAGTTCATTCATTCCTACAGGAAGGGAATCTGACGTTCTCACTATAAACAAGCTCATCATTCATCTAGAGGACAAAGCTTTATGCTGTCGAGCCATGTCTCCACCTACCCATGGCTCCACCTAGCCTGCTTCCCTTAACAACCATGTCTCCACCTAGCCCACTTTCCTTAACAACCACACATCTCCACCTAGCCCGCTTCCCTTAACAACCATGTCTCCACCTAGCCATGTCTCCACCTAGCCCGCTTCCCTTAACAACCATGTCTCCACCTAGCCATGTCTCCACCTAGCCCGATTCCCTTAACAACCATGTCTTCATCTAGCCTGCTTCCCTTAAAACCACGGCATGTCTCCATCTAGCCCGCTTCCCTTAAAACCACGGCATGTCTCCATCTAGCCCGCTTCCTTTAAAACCACGCATGTCCACAGCACACACACTTCCCAGCAGTACAACCCAGGCTACCCATTTCCTAGCCCATAGAGAACATAAAAACAACAAATGGATACACATACAAACACACCCAGAGACCTTCTAAGCCTAATCGTATGGTGTGTGACAACAGGGAAGTGGATTCCTTCACAAATCATTCACAGTAGAAGCTCTGGTATTACTCAACAGAAAAAAGGTGATACACCAAGAATGCGTTTCATAGCAGCTGCCCTCCTGCACTTCCTTCTCAGTCCATTTTTAGGAGGAAAAAAAATACTAGAACTATTTTCCGTGTAATTATAGGTTTCTCCACTGTTTGTCTTCTATAAAAAGCGGTAGAAAATCTAACTTTTTCTTGGTTTTTAGGGGCGGGTTGCACCATAAATGTAATATGTACGCCGCTCAGAACTACAATCAAATTCAACTGTTTGGATGATGATGGTTGTAGCAACCAGAGCACCCATGAAAAGTGTACATCTTCTCACACAAAAATAGAGCGGCCACTCCAAGAGATCTCTATACAGTCATCCAAAGCACCATCCAAACCTGATAATGTGGAGCCCTAGTCTTATAGAATAGCATATGAATCACTCCAGTGGCAGACATTAAGGCCAGAAGTCATGCAAGGTCGGAATTAGAGTTGGGCAGGTTTCCGGTTTTACCGGTGTTTTTACAGTCTGCGATCTTATGAGATAGAGATGAGAAATGGCACAGCAGTTGGTGTAATATATATTTTTTTAAACTAGCACCAGTATGGCAACATGTTGGATTCGAACCTGACGACAGTGGGGAGCCGAAGAATATGGACAAGGCAACTTGCAAATATTGCATGAAGAAAGATGGCAAAAGGTGGAAATTGTTTATTTAGACTAGGCCTATTCATTTAGAGTCACTGATTTAAATCTGTTGTTATCGCCACTAAGGTCAGGACTCACGTCTCACCCCATTTTCTCACAAAATAAAAGCTTCCTATTTTTCCATTGAAAATACTGTGTATGTTTTTAATGACAGCGGGTTGGATTGTGAAAATAGATGTGTTGAAGCGGGTCAGGCGGTTGCGGTTGACATTATTTTAAAATGCAGGTGGTTCCGGGTAAAGAAAAGACGGACCAGCTCATCACTAGTCTGCCGCTACAGTCGCTCCTCACATCTGCGGCTCCACGTGACTCCTGTAGCAGCAGAATCATGTGCGCCACAGAAGAATTATCGGTGTATGCCAGTATTTGGCCACATATCAAACCAGTTTTGAAATTCTGTATCCCACACTGACCCAAGCCTAGTCGGGATAATTGAGCACAGGTTCTCGTAAACAGCTGTAACTTTGAGGTAAGGAAGGTTGACCATTGCTCACTAGTACATACCTTAAAATATATATTCGCGAAACCTTTTATTGGCCCATGGAATGGGGTCCCAAAGTGTGTACACTCAAAGTATTACAGTTGAAATATGGGGTATGAAAGCTCCCATAGAACAACTGTAATTGCCTCTTCTCAGCCACTAATTAGGTCCACGGCAGCAATTTGTGGTTAAATACCATGCTCAAGGGATCCCGGGCAGTAGTTGTTGAGAGGTAGAGAGCATTACTCACTCTTTAAGCTCTCCATGGTTCTTAGGAAACTTGGGTCACTATTTTTTACAGAAATGAAAACCATTCTTGTCATTCTTGACTATAGATAGTCAGTTAGTCTGTATATTATGTATAAAATGGTCAGGAAACATGTTCACATGACTCCATGTTATATACACTATATTAATTTATGAGCTTAATAAATACCTTGTTAAAATACATATTTAAATTATAAAAAGCACAAACAATCTAACATCTACTGATAATTGAATTTCCATAATACATACTGTACCATGAACATACAATTTCATTTAAACGTTATGTTGCAGACAATGGCCGTACATCAATCACAGTACCTCTTCAATGACTGATTAATGTTTACCATGAATATTTAGTTTGATTCATGTTTAGTTTGATTCATGTTTAGTTTGATTCATGTTTAGTTTGATTCATGTTTAGTTTGATTCATGTTTAAGGTCTAAAAGGCTTCACATGGTGGAGGCATGAGCCATGTAACAAACAGCATTTTGAAAAGGTATAATTAACGCAATTGGACAATTCTAAAATATATCATGCTGTCAAGAAATAGTTCCACAGCTGTTGCACAGCTGTATCTTAATTAATTCATCTTAATATCTTAATTAGATTGTTGCGCACACACATATGCTAATGAGGCCATTATAACTATTCATCAGACACACAGAAGGCCAAAAAAGATATATCCCTTGGCCTTGTACGATTTACTTTTCCCAATTGTGGAATGAGATTTTAGTGGTGATTACTAATCATTACATTGCTTTGCATTTGACCTGTGAGGGTTGTTGGGTATGTTGACCATAATTAAAACCTAAAGTAAAGCGTCTCAAATACACTGTATTTTAACAACGGAATTGGTTTTTGAATCAAAACGGATTCAATGTAGATTTGGAAATGTAACCTAGTATGCATGGTATTTTCTCTTTTACCACTACCATGCTTTGCATTCATAACATCCCAATGGTTTATGTTTCTACACAAAGCTAATGTTCTAGTGTCGGCCACAAATGACCTCAGCTGGTGCGCTTGACTCTCAGGTTTCATCCTCAAGGGCACTCTGGCAGCCGTTATTGAGCTTGAAGATAATTTTATCCACTTTACGGCAACTAAATGTTCTCAGCTTGCTCATGTAGAAAATCTCAACAGTCAACAGACTGTCTTGTTGGGCTTAGCCTCCTAAGACCCGTCTATGTGGTGGAAGAGGAGCTGGTTAGTATTCCCAAATTGTTTCAGTCTGCCCCCATTTGCCCAAACGCCTGTTCAACAGCAGGAGGAGCAGGGGAAGCACAGAGATGGGTGCTCGAGGCAGGGGGGGGCAGGGGGAACTCTACATACCATCTGCCTTCTGGCAAGCCAGGGTGTGTCAAGACTGCAGCCAAGTCACACAATTCAACCACGGCTCGGTACTGCTCTAGATTTTAGATCTAAGAGCTAAGCTGTGGAGTAAGCCCCAAGACTGAGGGCACCTTCCTCCCAGGCTTAGGGCATGGCCCCTATGGTAGGCGGGCAGCTCAACGGCCCGGGGCGCGGCTTGAGAACTTACTCAATTACACCAACTTCAGCCCAAGCACCAGCGTTCCCAGGGTGACCATGTGTTACACCTGTTGGTTTTTCGGCAGCTTGAGACAATGGGGAGAAACCATTTCAAACTGCTTAACATTCATTGCAGCTCACTAGGAATCAAGTTGACTTCGATGCAGCGAGAGCCGAGGCAGAACATTAGCGCATGAGGGAGACTATAAGCGGCACCTGCCACTTTGGTTTGGCATTCTGGAGCTACATTGGGGCCTTCTTGGATTACAATTCAGCAGGGCTTTCATTCAATTACAATCCAATTGGGCTTCCACGACTTCCATTAGAAGTGAGAAAATATAAGCTACAATTTTCTTCCTACTCTCCTAATTGAAAGAGAATGAGTTTAGTGGGTCCATCAAAACATTGCACAGAAAAACTGGAGAAATTGCACAAAATTCATTAATGGTAATCTGATTAAATGACTTGGAGAGTCATGCGTAATTTTTGTACCACTTATATATTATATACATATTTCATCTGCACCTCAACCAGCTCCATATGATGCTCCAGTAGCATTCAACAAACACACAGTGTACCACCGGCAAGACAGGAGAGAACTACATACACATTGACTAGCAATAAGCAGCTGTGCTCCGTGTCTGACAACCTCGAAGGCCTTTCTGAACAATCGCCACAAAGGCGATATGAATATCATGATGGGTCTGAGAAGGTTTGAAGGTGTCAGGAGGGCTGGTACCCTACCGAGACCACCAGGAGAGGGCCGGTACCCTGCCGAGACCACCAGGAGAGTGAGGCCGCTGCAGCACAATGACGGAGGAGGCATGAGTCGGGGGCTGACGTGTGTGATTTATGTCTCACGCCACAGGGGATTTGAGCCCCTGATAACCTGAAACGAGTCAGTACTTAGCAGCTCGATTGCATTAAGCCATTTCAGAAATGGGGTCTCTTAATGCTGCCATTACTCTCTTCTCCCTCGCTTGTTGTATGATAAAGAGGAAAAAAACACTGCGGGAATGAGACACTCAAGAGAAATGGGGAAAGATAGAAGGTAGTATTTTGTGCAATTTAATATAATATAGGAAACTACTCAGGAGAACGCTGAAGAGACAATATGTGATTTGTGCTGCAGTGGCCATTGCTTAAAAAGGGCAAGGAGAATGTGATTCTGTTTCTTATTTCTTGTATTGCCATTGGTCCGAATGACAGAAACAAAATAAGTTGTTTCCTGCTCAAAATAATTAACTACATGGTTATCAATTTGCCACAAATTATGTAAAATTTCTCAATGCAGAATCGTTTTGATGCGATTTATTTAAGTATCAGTTGAAGGACAAACATTGATCTCAAGGAAGAAGTTTTTGGGCAAATGCTTTTGAGTACCATTCAAAAGAGATCTTGGTAATAAATCTTTCCTCTGGCAATTTATTTAAGAAACAATAATGGCCACTCCATGAACAAAATAGTCACTTTCAATGTAATCTTTTAATGGGATCCTTAATAGTTTTTTAGAAGTGAATATACATCTAGTTACAATTCCATGAGAGGAAATATAAGCCTCGAGTTATCTGACAAATAAATGGGTTAAAGATAAAAGAATATAGAAAATGTCATACCATGATATTATAGAAACCTCAATCCCTGCTGACTGCTTCAACTTGTAAATGCTTACTTTGGCAGCAGTGAAGAGCAACCCCATTAAGAAGTTGAAGTTGAAGTTGAAGGCAGGCAATTAGTAAATAATTAGAGTGTCTATCAAACAGCCAAGTATTTCAATTGAGAAACAGCAAGCATTTTGCCCTTGAGATTAAAACAATGACAATATAGTTCCACTGTCAACAGAGTGGAACTATATTGTCAGAGGATTTTAAAGTAAAATGTTTTTTCATTTGGTATGAATTTGACAATTTATTTTCTAAATCTAGATTTAGAAAGTTTAACGTTCAGAGGAAGTTTAGGGATTTACACAACAACCTCTATATCTAAAGGTTCAGATGAAAGGATCTGTTCTGCATATCAGTAAGCGCCGTCAGCCATGAGTTCCACATGTGTCGCCCCCTTGAAGGCATCTGCCTGGCGTTCAAAGCACATAGCACTTTTTCATGTCCATTTATTTATTATCCCACCACTGTCCCTGCTTCCCTTTAACATTCAGACCACATAAAACATTGGCTCCTCAGATCTCAGTGGTTTTGCCAACGTGCGGCAGTTGCAAGGGAAGCCAAGTATTTTTGGCACAAAAGATTTAGCCATTGATCAAGCGTTGGATTAGAATGCTTCCAGATGCAGCGACCATGACACCGATACCATGCAATGTGGCATAATGTCAAGTGGGAGAAACATCAGAACTGTATAATAAAGGAGAGTGGCAACAGCATTTGGCATTTTGTGTTGAAAGGAGGGTGGGTTGTGGGAGGTGTGTGCAGCATGACATATTATGTGCAGCTGTATAGTCCCTCCCAAGCTTCACCCTCAGTGCCAAGCTGTGGGTTACTGTGCATATGGGAGGTTTCCAGCTTGCATCATAACAATTGAGCATAAGCACACATACACACCCATATGTACACAAAGTCAGGATATACCGATTTATCACATTTGTCACAGATGTACATTGTCCAACATGTGTAATAGTGGTACATGGCGATATTACATATATTTAGCAAAAAAACATATCTCAGCACATAGTATGAAGTAAGTTCAATATCAGTATCAGCCAGGAAACATATTAGCACATCCCTAATACAAAGTAAAAGATCAAGAGAATATCTTAAAAATCAACCTTATGTGCAACCTTACTTTCAAATAATGGTACTGTCCTGTTGGCCTGTTGTTCCTTATCCTCCAAACCGAAGACTAGTGAGCCATAGCAAATAAATACCCTGAATTCTTCCACTGGATTTCCTTGTTGAAACAAACTCAACATCTGCTTAGGTCCATTAAGAGTAGGCAAGAAAATGGGAAGGTGCTCTTAATATGTGTAGGTATTTATGACTGATACTTGACGACACACTTGACAAAATCCAATTTCCTAACTGTTTTTGCTGCATACACCCATAGAGAGCTGCAGCACAGGAGCACAAAAGTTGGAATTTCAGAAAATATTATGACCAACATTTGGTATTTTTAGCTACACAATAGCTCAATCTACATTTAGAAATAGACAACTGTAATTCTCCTTACTTCCACATTCACTCAAAAAATCGATGTGACTACTCCATTTCTACATAGAACCATTCAAACACAAAATACACATTTATTCTTCAATGTCCTGTATCTACACAGCTACAAATATCAGAAACGGACATCTTTATAAATGTAGAAATGTACACACAGAGGTCAAGACAAAATAGGTTTTCTTTTTATTCAGATTTGTGATGCAAAACCATGGGAGAAATCTAACACGCAAAAGAAACACCACAGCCACACCAAGAGCCTAAATATGCTGGTGTGAGGTGATTTGATTGTGGTGGAATATGAACCAAGCACCCAACACGTCCGCCATAGACCAACAATAGCCTCTGCAGGGTGGAGGCCCACATCACTAGCTTCCACTACATGGCTTCCCCACCACACAGCACAGAAAGGGAGAGTCAGAGACTAAACAGGCTGAGGGTTTGATTCTCCAGAGAGGGTTCACAGTTAACTCACAGTAAAGGAGAACACAGCAACGCTATTTGACACTTGAACCCACTAAAGCATCACTCAAGTTGAAACAACAAGTCATGTTATTTTTCAGCAAAGACGTAGCAGTCAACGTAGGGGACGATGGATTTGTCCAGTTAGAAAGAGGGAATGTCACCAAGCTGTAAACACTTCCTGTCAGGAAGAGAGCACTTCCTTAATCCTGAAGCAACCCAACATTTCCTTGTTTTTCACACAAACAACAGTACTGGGTTGCCTGTGAAGGATGAAAATGGTTGAACTTGTGTAACATGGGATCCATATTAGCATTATAATTAAATGTATAACAGATAGACAAAATAATAATACTCAGTCGAAATGACAGAGAAAAATAAGAATAGTAGTACAGAGCTTAAATGACTTGTGTTTACTCCATTATTACCTACTTTATAGTGAAATACATAAAGATGGAATAAATAAATGTAGGCCTCTGCAAAATAAACATAATGCTATCGCAATTTAAGGATTCAGATCCACTTAAAAAGGTAAATAGTTGTGTATATTAGGCTGCTCTACTACATAGAGAGGAACCCAATCTTACTCTGAACACTGTCCAGTCTTCAGCTCACAATCCAAAGCGCCCCACACACACACACAAACACACACACACACACACACACACTTCTTAGGTTGACAAAAAAAAGAAAACAAAGTGAAAAGATGCTAGTGCCTCACAAAGATCCTCTCTTTGTGCCGTAGAGCCCATGAGCCCTGAGGGTTTCGTTTGTTTCCTTTTAATCACTGTGACAATCTGCCTGCCCAATAGAGCCGCTTCCTTCTGGGCTACGCTGCAAACACTATCATTAACCAAACCAGTGCCATGTGTCTACAACTCCCTGATGGCCAGAACTACAGAGCTGGTGTAGAGGGTAATTGTGACCTGGTGGAATTCCCGGGACCCATGTTCGGCAGCAAAATTAGGAAAATAAATGGGCTTGACAAAACACAAGAGCCTCCACTGGTCCTCTTTAAACTATACTGAAGGTTCCCAACTGAGCCAAGAAAAGAAGAAAAAAAAGAAAAAAAATGATGCATAAACGCCACCATTTCCAAGAACCATAACTTTAGGGCTTACATGTGCAGTGGTTGTACATGAAAAAAAGTTGCCCACAAACCATCCAACATTGGTATCTAGTTATTACACCCAATAATGCTGAATTACTTTGCCATGCTATAAATGCAATGGTCCTGTTGTCCTGCCAAAATCTTGTCTATAATGACAAGCAGAAGGTTTTAGAGCGAAGATAAACTGTAATTGTGTGCCATGCGCCTTCCAGCATATCCTCTCTTGCAGGATGACTTTATTCTGCTGCTGCTGTGGTGGAGGCGAGGCCCAAAACGTGTAAGCTGTTGGAACTGAAGGGGGAAGGAAGGAAACCGCATGATGCTACTTCCTGCTGAGCACAGTGCCCTTCCAGGACCCCTGCACAGGGTCATAGAAATAAACAAATCAGACTGCTTATCCAATGTCACAAATAGACTACCAACCAAAAGTCATGTTTGTTGGGAACACGGTAGAAATCAAATCCGTCAAATTATTCCAAGCACGTACTTGAATTACTATGGTTTAAGGGTTTGTACCTAGTGGGCCGAGCGACGTGGGGGGCATTCTTTGAATACTTCCGCAGTAAAGGCATCCGTGTGGCATTCTTTGGACACCTCAGTGAACAAAGGGCCTTGAGACATGAAGGACTTGAACCATTCCTTCTTCTTGATGTCAGTAACACCAGAGTAGACATTCACCAAGTCAGGAGTATTTTCATGCATAGTTACAGGCAAATGTCTGTTATTTTAATAGTCATCATCATAATGAATATAATTGTCACTTGAAGGTGTGAGTCACAGTGCCGCATAGTCAGGTAATTATCACAATTATTCCTAATTATGAAGGCAAAATACATCTCCGAAAAAATGACTCCCTAATTACCTGTTTTGTGTCTCCCTGCTGGCATACTAAATAACCGAAGTTGTGACCTTTCAAAGGAATACACTGCCATTGTATTTAATATTCTATATTCTATAATGGTAGCCATTCAGTGAAGTTGAACCGGTTCTTGTTTACAGTGAAAATGGAAATGTTTTCTGCAATTACCTGTCTCAACAGTTACCATTCAACCACTGAGAATAAGTATGGAAGTGCCATTCATTGTGGTAAAAAAAAGTATAAAACATCCTGATGCCTTCATATATTCCATACTTTTTGCATTAAAAAAAAACTCACTTTCAAAGCAGAAAGCCATCAAAGATGGGAAACACAACAGCTAGGCAGGATGGACTAATCAGAATATCCACAGGTCTGGTAAACCAGAGACTGAGTAGTAGAATGGAAAGGAGAGGTTCAGCCACCTGCCACGGGTTACAAACTGCTGCCCACGATTTATCCACATTTGAAGATGACAACATCGTCATCTTCTTTTGACTGGACAGAGCATCAAAGGCTCTTTATGAGATGTGGACGGCACACATCTACTGAATAGCATTTCGAAGGGTTGTTGAGTTTTGCTACATCCATTCGTAAACATGAAATGTATTGGAGAAAAGAAAATGTCCCCACTCTAAAAAGTTAATCTTTCTGACATAATACTAGACCTAACAGGTTAGTTTAACCAAGAAGAACATGAGTTTATTTTCCCAAAATGTCGAGTAAGAAGGTAGGCCTAATTAAGATAGGCACATTTATATTAAATGTATTATAATTAAAGTATTTTTCCACAAGATGAACTGCCATGACGTAGCCACATCCCACCACCATATCCACGCTGGCGGTTATAAGCCAATTACATCCAACTGTCCCTTGAAGGACACACCCAGATTGAATCCCCATGATCTCATTATCAGAAATGTGATCTGGGCAATGCTGCTCCCCTGTAGCATTCATCTCCAAGAGATGCATTGAGACCAAAAGTCAATAGATGATGTAAAATCTTCATTATATACAGTGAAAAAAAAAGCCAATTACATAAAGTCTCCAAATCCAGTATTCACTGATTCACTCACAAAAAAAAGTTGGGCTAATCAAAAAGGGCCAATCTTGGAGGCATTTCACCTTGCTAAAATAAGAATAGAATAAAATAGATTCAAGCAGCATGAACATTTCACAGGGTAATTAACCCTTAAGGGCCATTCAGATATGGCCCTGGAGGGTTCGTTTCTATGGCTTTCTACAGCACGCTTGCTGTGCAGATTTCTGTGCCGTATTGTATGAACCCCTCGCAGATCAGACTTGCTTCCTATATGTAAGCCCATTAGCACAGTTGATGTCTTATCCTCAACTCCATAGGGAGACAACACAGTTACTTTTCAGTTCAAACCTACAGCAGTAGCATAAGAGTTTTAAATAGTATAGTTTCTAATAGTATAACCTTCACCCCCTACAGTCCCAAGCTGTGAAAGAATCATGACTCATCTCTACTATGTTGAGGAAGTCACAAATAGTGATCATTTATTCTAAAACATGCCACCTCAGCAAATCAACGCACAAAGAGCCAGGACCTATGAAAAGGCACACTACAGGGAAAGAGCCAAACAATGCAGAGGACATATTTCAAGCCAGATGCCTGTTGGCCGCATGACAGCTCTCAGTGCTAACAATCCAACTGCGTGCTGATAAAAACAGAAGCTGGTTTGCAGAATGACTGAGTCAAACATCTTGATGCTCTGAAGGTAGGGCTGGGCAATATGGCCAAAAATATTATCACAAACATATTATCACAATAATATTTTTCATATCAGTCGAGGCTATTTTTAGCTGCCTAGTGATAACTGAAGAAACCAGAAGATTAAATGTGGTTAAAAGTAGGAATGGCACAATACCACTTATTCTTTTTTTTCCCGATACTGCAATTTTAAGTATCTGCCGATACCGATCCGATTTTTTTTCTTTCATTAAAAAGCTGAATATTAGGCTAGCCCATTTACTAACTTTGCAAAATATTAATAAATTGATACATACATGAATTTTATGCCATATAACATTCTTTCATTATCAAGTCTCTTCATAATGAAAGAATGTATAATTATGTGGCAGATCACCACTACATAATACATATTGACAATTTCCATCACTATATAACTGACACAAAAATATATACACAAATATACAACATGGCCATGGCTAGATTTAAAAAATGGTTTTCCCCAAGACCAGAGAACAAGGATGTTGCAGCCCGGTCGCTCTGCTCGGCTGCTTTTTGTTTACACATTTGGCCGCTTGTCATCACTTTCATGTAACCTTGAAGGAAGTTGCTGAGTAGAGCAATGAGCGGAGAGACGGGGCCTGTAATTAGCTCCGAGCCTGGGTGATAATTGATCATGGCTCTCAAATTACTTTACGATGAAGGTCCTGGCGTTGTAAATAACAACAAACAACAACGCCTTGAAACAACAGCTATAGCATCTGATTCAGCACATCACACGGTGTAGCCACGGTGTACATTCTTAATTCAGTACATAGGGATACTAATTACAGGATCTACTCCAGTCCGCTGTGCGCTAAGAAAGGCGGTGTGTCGTTGAAAAAGTTAACTGATCAACTGAGCAATAATGTAAACACACAAAGGCAAACATAAACACGTAAAATATCTATTTTTTTCTTACACCCCTATGCATACAGGTCTCAATACACATCATTACTAAAATTAACTAATTCTTTATCGTCCATGTTCTCATAAACCCCAAGTAAGTTGCAGTGAAGTGTCCTTAAAGGCTGGGATTAAGAAGGGAACAAACATTTGACACTACTATTGGCATTTGAGGCGTTGGGTAAGCAGTTATATAATTAGCATCCATGAGTCAAGTAATTAAAACATCAATGTGGACACGGCCTGCTGTTAAGACACTTAGTGTGCACTGCGCTTCTGTTCTCAGTCAGCAGGCAGCAGACTTTGTTTTCTGCATGTAAATAGAAAGCGTGGCTTCAATGATGACACAGTTTCGTTTTCATCCTTGTTCTAGCTGTTTCAAAATTAAACTAAAACTATAACATGTATTTTCGGGAACTATGTCATCAACAATGAATGAAGATCATGTGTGACATAAAACATTGTGCGTGTGAGAGGGAGAATTTTGTTAGAGAGTAAATTCATTGTTAAAATAGTCCCCTGAAAAAACATACAAGCGTAAGAGAAAACACTGCTGGCCTCTAGCACAGAGCTAGAATGATCAACTGAGATAATGAACCTCTGCTAGTTAATTCAGCTGCATGTTGGGAAAAAACATGTGGTTACCGTGCACCATGTTGACCTTATTCCAAACATTTGGTTCTGGTGTGATATCTTGATTTTAACTAGCCCAGTCTCTCCCAATTGATTTATGGGCTACATTTTAAATACTATTTATTCAAGGACAGACATAAACATATCACCTTGGCCACCTAAATGATAGCACAGAGATTTCACATTTTGTATCATTTGTATTGTCAACATAAAATATGTAATTAATGCAAAGATTTCCACCAACACCAGCACTGTTGTCGGTTTGACTTTGTGACTGACTAAAAAGTATAGGATACTTAATCATTATCTGATTTGAGTTTTTCCAAAATATATCGGCAGCATGCATTTGGTTGCACTAAGCATTAGGCCAGTAGGATGACAGCTACACTCCATTCAGTTGAGCTATAGACAAACATAAAAAAAAGAAAGGGGCCATCTCCAAAAATATAATTCTCAGAGAATATTTGAAGATATGATTTCAGCACATCAATACATGATAGGCAACCATAAAAGCCCCCCCCC
>OMKN01067963.1:0-11509 GCA_900302345.1 Melanonus zugmayeri
ACTATAAACATCAACCACAGCCTGTTAGGATCTGGACTAAAGGACAATACTGGACGGATATGGGAATAATATCCCTTAATTGGACTTATTTGTATTTAAACTACGTTAAGTTTGGGTTAGGTTAGGGTTCGTGCTCTCTCGTGTGTGCGTTGTAGGAGACAACACCCTCAAGGAAATGGGCAGGAGGAGGGGTTGAAAGACTACGCTGCTCAGAGGAACAGGATCAGCCACCATTACAGCAGCGCTCTCACAGGACACCCAGCGGCCGCTAGGCGGAGCACTTTCACACGCGTGGGCTCCCAATACAAATACCTGAGTATTTAAATTAACAATGATCATTATTAATATTTAAATTAATCCATTCATATTTAAATTAATAATCATTCATAATATTTAAATTAATAATTATTCATATTTAAATTAATCATTCATATTTAAATTAATCATTCATATTTAAATTATTACAATGTAACATAATGGTCATTAAATATAATGGCAATACTTGTGGCTTAAAATAAAGAATGTATTATTATTTATGTATAGAAGTTAAATAAAATAAATACTGAATTTTCAGTTGTTAATTGAATGATGTTTTAGTGAATCCAGGAGAGATTACCCGGACCAGTATTGTCCAAGAGAAATTATTAGGATTTACTACAAACTGTAAACTATTTTCCAAGTGATAACATTTTCACCATGTGCACGTACGTGCATGTCTGAATGCGCTACTGGACATTATTCTAATAAATACATCTGTATACTATGGGACAACCGTTTGGACTGAACTCACTGTGTTCAACAACCACAGCTGATAATATTGATAAATGTACATACAGCAACTCTGTGAGATCGATCAATTACCCCCAATAATAACACTATACCTTAGATGTCATCACTGAAAATCTCCATCCAGCAATCCAAGAGGCCATTATTCCGATTTCCAATTGTTACAACTGTTGTTATACCTGAAAGAAAGGGAAAATAAAGATGAATTAGGTGAGGTTAGTTGGAATAAGAGTCAGTTTGAGGGTCTGTGTCTAAATCCACCAGCATTCCTCCTGGAACACGTTTCATGTGACATGATGATTCAACCAGAAGGGTTAACCCTAATCCTGAAGTGGAAGCTTTAGTGGTGTCCTTATAGTTTAACTGATGTGTGTGATATTAAAGGGAAATGAAGCATTAGAGGAACCTGTATTCAATACATGATTTACACTTTAAATCATCATTCTCTAACAAAAACTCAAAAGACATTTCTAGGTTTTGTGTAAGGGCGTGACGTCACAGGAATGGTTTGGACCGGTCGGATGGAACATAGACCAAGTACATCACATTTGTTGGATATTTTAAAAATAGCATAATTTATTAGTGCAAAGTGCAAATGTATATATATTGTATATAGCCAAATTAAGTTTGAAGAAATTGATAATCAAGACAATCCAATTATAACAAAATAATTAAAATTTAAGTTGAAATCAGAAGTTCATAATCCGTAAATATTGTACAGTTAAATTATCATTGGAAATGCTTACTTTAAGCAGGAGCCCCGTATGAACCATGTATGAACACACAACATGCTACATGTGAAAACAGCAATGGATCCCATGCACATGTGATCAAGTAAAGACAACTCTATTGTTGGAGATTCTTTTAACCAGCAGCAAACGACCCATTATAATGATCAAATGAGGGAGTTGGGGTAAGATAGTGCGTCTACGCTGAGCTGCGCCCCAGAGATATAGTGTGTTTTTCACACTATATCTCTAATGCGGATCGATAGAGATATAGACAGATAGATAGAGATAGATCGATAGAGATAAGGTTGAAAAGCGGCAAATGAGTATTTTTGTCTCGGTGCTCCCCTCCATCTCGCCAACGACCACTGGAGCGGTCCCGGCCCCACTGAGAAAGCCTACACAAGGCGGGACTTCCGAGGATGCTTGGGAGGAAGCGATATCAGTTTCAGTTACATGGGTTTAGCTGCGAGAGAGAGGGAGGGACTTCCGATAGAGTTCGATGTTTCGGATATTGCTTTGTCGAATGATTCTCATTCTCCTGGTCTTTGTCTGGTTTTTCTTGTCTTGATTGGCGTACACAGCTCATAGGAAGTAAGAGAATGTAACACTAACCAGGATAACGCTACAATTCATGGGGGGCTATGTTCAGGCTGTTGCTCTCTTGCACCTCCACTGGCTCCAATCTGATTTGTAGAGTAGCCAGAATGTTTCATTGACGTAACCTGGTGGTAACCCAAAGCGGCCTGTAATGATTAACTCATGCAACAGCGTTTAACCTGTGAGGGCAATTTGAGTCCATATATCACTTTTCATCTAAAATAAGTTGTTTTTGGGTTTAGGTTTTCCTTTAAAAACGTTGTAATGAAACATAATTGTTAACCAGGACCTGGGAACATACACAATATGAACTAGCCTCATTTTTGACTTTGTATTACGTGAACGAATCACATTTCTTCTCGTGGACTGAATGAATACTAAGTTAATGAGATATCCCTGCAATAGAACACAAAGGTGGAGGCTCACTGCTCCACCTAGAGGTGGAGCAGTGAGACAAACACAAGCCCTCAACAAACCCAATGCCTGCATGAGGCTCCATATGTTGTGTTTCTGTTCTGTTATTATTTAGATCATGTGTTATGTGTTATTTAGATTGTGTTATTTAGATCATGTGTTATGTGTTATTTAGATCATGTGTTATGTGTTATTTAGATCATGTGTTATTTAGATTGTGTTATTTAGATCATGTGTTATTTAGATTGTGTTATTTAGATCATGTGTTATGTGTTATTTAGATAATGTGTTATGTGTTATTTAGATCATGTGTTATGTGTTATTTAGATCATGTGTTATTTAGATCATGTGTTATTTAGATCATGTGTTATGTGTTATTTAGATCATGTGTTATGTGTTATTTAGATCATGTGTTATGTGTTATTTAGATCATGTGCTGATTCAATCAACTGTAGAGAAGGACTAGAACACATATTGCAAGAATAGGTTTTTGGGTCATTATTGGTCCAATGTGTTGTTTACAAAGACGCAGAGTAACCCAAGTAACGTTCGTGTTATTAACCGAGTGGTCTGCTACTAGGACAGAGCGCTCAGGACTATTAAACGCATATTTAACAGCTAATAGTTGTAGCCATTCTTCTTTTATGTCTTTAAATTAATCGATTGTTAGACATTCGTTCATTATTCTTGGCGTGGACACAGATCCCACACGACGTGAACGCACCATCGTTCGTAGTAAAGCTCCCACAAGACCTGGACGCATCGTCGTTCGTAGTAAAGATCCCACAGGACCTGAACGCACCACCGTTACGGCGCCGACCAATCACAGCTCAGCTAGCTCGCCTGCTAGGAAACATGCTAACAGTTGTTAGCATGTTTCCTACATGACTTACCGATGACTTACCGTTTTTTACACGTTTGGCACAAACGCGTTGCAGGAAAAAACTGTCGTATCATACCAAATTCCCGAAATGTCCAATGCATGGGTTGTTTTCCTCTGACACCGGGCCTGTTTAATTAATATTAGCCATTTATTAAACAAAATCTGACTGAGCAGCTTGTCCTGTTACTAACGGCAGACGACTTGATAACAATCCGCCCCTGACTCCTGATTGGTCAGTTCTCCAAATCCTCGCGTGCTATTGGTCGCCACAGCTGTCACTCTTCTGCAAATACCCGTACAGCGGAAACGTTGATGAAAGTTGATATCAAAAACTTAATTATTACAAATAATTTGACCGTCTTATAAACTAAATATTTACAATGATCTCAAGTTATTTATCATTTGCTAATGTTTTTGTTCACCGTCGCCCGTATAGTTCGTCCTAACGTCACCCGTTGTCCACCAGCTTTGTCCCGACGCTTCACCATTCACTACATAAAAGTACACTCTATTAAAGTATTTATGTCATATATGTTGATTTAGACATCTCGCCCTCACAACAATTTACTTTATAAAAATATTCCCCACAAGTTGCCATACAGAGATACTACGAGGAATCATTTGCTATGCCGATTGAAGTTATATTTTTGTAAAGCATAATTGGCCATCACTTGTATGGCTGTACAGGGGGTTTCTTGAGAGGTTCTCCTCGTTATAACGCGTAGAACAACAAGCAGCAGATCGTCTTGAGACGGAGGAGAAAGTGCATTGTAGGCCAGCTCAGTGGGACATGAGTGAAGGCCTACCGTCCCGTAGAGAAGTAGGCTGGGCCCAGGCGCAGGTCCAGCTGAGTGGATGCACAGACCCACACACAGGAGGTTCTCCTAGAGAACAACCCTGTCTCCCAAATGCACGTCAGCAGCCTATTATCACACATTATCACCACCGTGTTGACGGTAGAGGTCCCTGATGTCAGTGTGACTCCTACAAACGTAGGCCTGAAAAGTGCGAGTGCTTAAGGAACTCGGATTAGTGTGCGATTTGGATCAGTGTGTTGTTTAAGATCAATGAATTGGCTCATTCAGCGGAGATAGACTAACCCTAGACTAGATAGACTAACCCTAGACTAGATAGACTAACCCTAGACTAGATAGACTAACCCTAACCCATCCCCTAACCAGGATGAAATAGGATGGATAATGATGGATCCCACTAATCTAACAACTCCTCACAGGAGTGCATGGTGGTTTAATATATGACAGCAACCACTCTCAATCAAAACGATTGTCCTGATATATATATATATATATATATATATATAGGAGAGCAAATTTGACTACTGATCCATTCTAGTTGAATACTCAAACTGAAATAGGCTAGATACAAAATATTTTATCACACAATATTAGCATACACTATTACTGCATTATAAACTAAATACTGTTAGATATTAGTAGACCTGGCATGGTAGAATATGATTATGACATATTTAAGTTAATACTACTATGTAAGTGAAACATGAAATATGATACATTAGATCACAGCTCAGTCACCATGCAGGCTTGGCTTATGAGATTTATGAGACGTCAATCTGTAAGCACAGATATAGTATGTATATGCATATATGTAGGCCTTTATACTATATCCCCCCATGCATTGTTCATAACAACATGCATGTGTGCAAACTCAAAGTAGACAGGATAGAGCCCTCAGTGAGGTCGACAGAGCACAGTGGTCAGTTATGTCCTACAGTAGGCCTACCAGTACACTGTTCCAGTACACTCAATTAATCTGACAATGACTCCCATCTTGTTTTTATACAATTTATTTTGTACTTACTTTACTGCTTCTGTCTTGATTCTTATATCAATTTTATTCCGTTTATGCTCATCCTAACTACATAATGTATCTGTGAATCTTCTGAGTTCAGTTTAGCATGTAATTAGTTTTTCTGCCTCATTAAATGGTGCATAAACCACTAAATCGGGGGAAACACTCCGGGGTTGTTACACGGAATGACCACGAGATGGAGCTGCAGCGCCACCCTAGGCCGGGGCTGACAGGTGTGTTCATGACACACACACACACACACACACACACACACACACAGTTCCTGTTGCATTTCACACAAGCATCATGTTCCACTGACATTTATTTTCATTTATTATCTGTTGTAGATGTGATCACTGCATGCTGATGGCCTTCATGTAATCATGATCCTAGTCAGGTAGATAGAAGCTGCTTTATCGTAGGCCTAAATACAACTACGTTAACAAAGGTTATGAAATATCACCACGATGTACTGATGTAACATTCCACTATGATTGAACTGCACTGTGATTTATTGAGGTGAAACAGCCAATACATGTATTATGTTGGAATCACATTTCTACTACGCTTTTTGTGTATATGAATATATTTTCTGTATATTTTTGTTTTATTTGAGTAGGCCTACCTTCCCCTGTGATACCCTAGTCTCTGTCTGGGATTAATAATTATAATGTTATCCCACTGTGGTTTAGTAGCTACATTAGCTATATAGGCCTACTATGACTTAGTAAAGTAACACTACTATGGTTTAATAAGATGAAGTACTTCTATGATTTAACGCAGCGTAATACTTATTTGAGGTTATTCAAGGCCACAACTCCAGTTTGGCCAACATGAAACTCCAAAAGAAGGCTCATCTCTTTCTTCCTGCCTCCTGAACAGGAGAGCAGATCCCCGAGCTATGGCACCCCAGGGTGCTCTGGGCCGTCGTTAGGCAGCTGTTCTCTGCGTGACACCGGCCAGCAGAGGGGAGCCATGGACTGTATTCAACTCAGCGAGAGGCCCAGTTGAATAACACCACAACAGTACCGCGCCGTCTCCAAATACACGTCCCGTGTCACGGACCGCATGCGGGGGGGCCTCGGGACCCCCAGGGGTCCGCTCCGGCGCAGCGTCTTTCCATGTTTGGGCCTCAGAACCGCGGTGCCGCTGCCGACCGGTCAGAAAACACCAAACTATAAAAACAGCTGTTTGACCTGGTAACGTCGCCTCTTTTCTCCTCTTCCCTAACAATAGGACATTATCAGCATTGTCTGTGTGACCCAGATGCTGGAAGCAGCACTTAAACACGAGCGCACACGGATTCATGGTCATCTGAAAGTAGGCGAACGATTCTTCTGGCGGCGTGTTGCACAGCGGTCGGCTCAAACCAAACGGTTCCTTTGAAGCTCGGTTGGGTTCTTGTGCGCCGCGCCATCCAGAGGTTCGCCTGCAGATGTTGAAATCCTACCCGGTGTTTGTTCACGAGGGAAGTAAAGTAAAGACGAAACACGGTTACTATGCAGAGGGTCACTTTAGGCTTTAATACACGACTGAATTTTCATATTTAACAACAAGCGTTCACGTATACCTGGAGAGGGTTTAAGAGGGTTGGGAGGGAAACATGAGCTCCATAGACAATGTGTGACGATAATATTCTGAATAATAGCGGTGAAGGAGTTCGGGCTTTACATGTCGCGCGGCAGGAATGTGGCGTTTCAGGGCTTCTCCGGGAGCATCCCTCTTCCAGTGATACGTATGAACATACTCTCTACTCACAGCTAACATACAGGATACTCTAACCAGCCCGGCAGCATGTACAGCAGAGAAGCACTCAGGTCCAATGTTTTCAGCATTGTGATTGGGTGGGACTGAGGTACCGGGCATCAGTAGGGAGGAAGGGGGCGGTGGGACTGAGGTACCGGGCATCAGTAGGGAGGAACGGGGCGGTGGGACTGAGGTACCGGGCGGTGGGACTGAGGTACCGGGCATCAGTAGGGAGGAAGGGGGCGGTGGGACTGAGGTACCGGGCATCAGTAGGGAGGACCAAGGGGGTGGGACTGAGGTACCGGGCATCAGTAGGGAGGAAGGGGGCGGTGGGACTGAGGTACCGGGCATCAGTAGGCTGGTAGGGAGGTCAAACAGCAGTCCAGAACTTCTGGTTTCCAGCCCCAATGCTCTCAGCCTACCTGGAAGCAACCGTAAGCAAGTACAGGGTATAGGGTACAGATGATATAGGGTACAGGGGGTACAGGGGGTACAGGGTATAGGGTACAGGGGGTATAGGGTACAGGGTACAGATGATATAGGGTACAGGGTACAGGGGGTATAGGGTCCAGATGATATAGGGTACAGGGTACAGGGGGTATAGGGTCCAGATGATATAGGGTACAGGGTACAGGGGGTATAGGGTCCAGATGATATAGGGTACAGGGTACAGGGGGTATAGGGTCCAGATGATATAGGGTACAGGGGTACAGGTGGAATGTGTGAATCCAGGCGGGTTGAGGTGACATCGAGTCAGGGGCTCCACAGGGCAAAAGGCCCCACAGGAAGTGACCTCATCAGGGTGAGCCAACACTACGAGGTGTTGGTCCTAATAACTTAGTGGTGGACGTTTGACATGAGGGCAGTGGTCCAGTTGATCTCCCATCTCAGCAATAAACGATCACAAATAATACAGTGCAAGCAATAATAAGAACAGAATATACAGCAGACAAAGTGTTCACAGATTCACATGTTGTAGTAGTAGTATAGTAGTAGTATAGTAGTAGTAGTAGTAGTAGTAGTAGTAGAAGTAGTAGTCGCCGTCGTCTCTCAAGAGTCTTTCTTGGTCACTAACATATCAGTCTCTCTGGGACTTGATCAGAGCTCCCTTCCAGCGATAGAGAGACCACAACACACTCTCTCTCTCTCTCTCTCTCTCTCTCTTTCTCTGGGGTTGTCTCTCTCTCATAGCGAGGTGGACTGCTTGATGCTGTGGAAGCTGACCCGGGACGGGGAGGTGGGGATGGAGATGGCCTGGGTCATCCTCGCCCGGATGGAGTGTTGCTCCTGCCAGCGGTGGAACCTCTTCCTCACCGCCGACCTCACCTGTCGCACACAACCAATAGGAATCAGACCTCACCTGTCACACACAACCAATAGGAATCAGACCTCACCTGTCGCACACAACCAATAGGAATCAGACCTCACCTGTCGCACACAACCAATAGGAATCAGACCTCACCTGTCGCACACAACCAATAGGAATCAGACCTCACCTGTCACACACAACCAATAGAGCTTGATTAACTGTGTCAAGCGAATACTTGTCAGGAAGAGGTCTTGATTGACATACAAGCGTGACCAATCATGGACCGTAAGCTGGGAACAGACCCGTGGTGAAACCAATAGTGGTTGTAAATGGGAACAATTGCTCATGGATCTATGACAACAAAAAAGAAGCCATATGGGGAGACTGAATGAACCCATGGATGTAGATAAACCTACGTCTGCATATCTGGGCTGATATTGAGAAAACATCTCAGTATTATTTAGCTTATACTGGTGGATGTGGTGCACCAGTGGTACTCGTTGTTCACTAGGTCCAAACCTGGTCTAGTCTGGACCGTGTTTGTTCCAGGGAGTCAGTGTCTATAATGTGAATTCCTGGATATTAAATGTTCATCTGTTGTGTAGTGGTCCCAGTAATATGTGTTGTTAAGTGAACTGGTCCCAGTAATATGTGTTGTTAAGTGAACTGGTCCCAGTAATATGTGTTGTTAAGTGAACTGGTCCCAGTTATATGTGTTGTTAAGTGAACTGGTCCCAGTAATATGTGTTGTTCAGTGAACTGAAGTAGCATCACATGGTTAAGCTATGACTGAGTCAAAAGGTTCTAAATGCAGCAGCAACAACAATCTCATGTGTTTCTATCTGCAGATGTGTGTCGTGTTTCTAGGCCTCCTCTGTGGAGTGTGTTGTCAGAGAGATGTTATTTGAGGAGCTCTCCCTCAGCCTCTCTGCACACAGAGAGCTGTTTCTCTCTGGTCTTCGGTTGTATTTTTAGTATTATATATATGATATTATTATATATTATATATTTTATTATATGATCCAGGAAGAGCAAACTATTCCTTTCGTAGCATGCGATGCGGTTGGAATGAGTGGAAGCGCTGTAAATGCCTTCTGAGGACCTAAGTGAAGACCGACCGCACCAACTTCATCACTCAGTGATCTTTGATCACTCAGTCACGTCTCTAAGGCTGATCCTGAGGTCCAGAAACCTCCTTCCCGCACCTGTGATTTGCAAGATGGATTCCCCGAACCAATCACGGAAGAGATGCCCTGATTTGTCAGGTGAACTCTAAACACATTCACTGGGTCTCCATCACACATGTTCCTGCGACTGGTAATCATTTAAAGGCCATCTTCTGTATCTCAAACACGACAACTCATGTAAATGGTAAATGTCCGGGTTTATCTCTCCTGATTCATCAGACATAATGCACCTAAACGCTGGCGGCATGTTCCTGCACCATTCCAGCAGCCGCAGTGCATTCTGGGAAGTGGAATATAAATGGATAGATATGTAAAAGATGTAAATCCACTTACCTCACTGTTCAGAAAGCAGTAAAACACAGACACGAAGAAGCCCTGAGAGAAGGAGAGATGGAAAGCGAGAGAGACAGAGAGAACCATCAAAAAGAGCTCATTTAAATGGCTAATAACTCTTTAATACTGAAGCTTTCAATTTCCATGTTTCCATGTCCATTGGTCCTGCTGCGTTTCGTTCGTCTCAGAGCATCTCAAACACTCGGAGACGTGAGGTCCAACGCTCTGATCACTCACCTGGAAGGACTCCAAGAAGGAGTTAAAATATATGAAGACAATCTGAGAGACCTCATCTTCTCCAGGGTTCACGAAGAACAGCATGTAGGTGATGCCCAGCAGGGGCAGCAGGACCAGCGTCGCCTTCACCGCTTTCCTGTCAACGCAACACATAACAGTGACCAGAGGCCCGCGAGAACCCAGAACCACACCCACAGACCAGAACCACACCACCAGACCAGAACCACACCCACAGACCAGAACCACACCCACAGACCAGAACCACACCACCAGACCAGAACCACACCCACAGACCAGAACCACACCCACAGACCAGACCAGAACCACACCCACAGACCAGAACCACACCCACAGACCAGACCAGAACCACACCCACAGACCAGAACCACACCCACAGACCAGACCGCAACCACACCCACAGACCAGAACCACACCCACAGACCAGACCGCAACCACACCCACAGACCAGACCCACACCCACAGACCAGACCGCAACCACACCCACAGACCAGACCCACACCCACAGACCAGACTAGAACCACACCCACAGACCAGACTAGAACCACACCCACAGACCAGAACCACACCCACAGACCAGACCAGAACCACACCCACAGACCAGAACCACACCCACAGACCAGACCGCAACCACACCCACAGACCAGAACCACACCCACAGACCAGACCAGAACCACACCCACAGACCAGAACCACACCCACAGACCAGACCCACAGACCAGCGAGAGAACAGACCAGACCAGAACATAACAGACACAGACAGACAAACCAGACTAGTTAGTAGTGTACCTGTACCGGGTAGGTGAGTGGTGTACCTGTACCTGGTAGGTTGTACCTGTACCCGGTAGTAGTGTACCTGTACCCGGTAGGTGAGTGGTGTACCTGTACCCGGTAGGTTGTACCTGTACCCGGTAGGTGAGTGGTGTACCTGTACTGGATGGTTTCCGATGTGGTGGAGGCTCGTAGTTTGGTCATGAGGATCCTCACGATGTTGAAGAGGAAGATGAAGTTTATCTGTGAGGACAACAGAACAAAGCCTCGGTTTGTCCACAGCTGTGTCAAATGATTCTCTCCCTTCACATGGGTGTGGCTACCCCTCACATGGGTGTGGCTACCCCTCACATGGGTGTGGCTACCCCTCACATGGGTGTGGTTACCCCTCACATGGGTGTGGCTACCCCTCACATGGGTGTGGCTACCCCTCACATGGGTGTGGCTACCCCTCACATGGGTGTGGCTACCCCTCACATGGGTGTGGCTACCCCTCACATGGGTGTGGTTACCCCTCACATGGGTGTGGCTACCCCTCACATGGGTGTGGTTACCCCTGTGTCACCAGATGAAGTTACTACTACTACTAGTGTCTGTGTGCAGGGGCGTTTCTAAGCACCTGCAGGGGGGGCCTGCCCACCCTTTACATTTTTTAAATTATTTTAAA
>OMKN01067967.1:0-10562 GCA_900302345.1 Melanonus zugmayeri
CGGGTTCCGCGGCGGCCGCTGCGAGGAGGACATCAACGAGTGCGACAGCAACCCCTGCAAGAACGGCGCCAACTGCACCGACTGCGTCAACAGCTACACCTGCACCTGCCCCGCCGGGTTCAACGGCATCAACTGTGAGATCAACGCCAACGACTGCACGGAAAGGTACGGCTTTTGGGATTGCTTTGTTATACCTGGAGTTAGATTGAGTTAGATGGGTCTCCTTATGTTTGGACCCTGGGTCTTCATGGAAAAATACAAATATAACAGCATGCATTCAAATTCCCTATATTGTGCCAACATATACTGTATGTATATATATATATACACAATCCAGGGATTCATTAAGTGTTAATAAATCGATATTAATCAAATGAATCTTACTATCTTGGCTTGGACATGCACTTCATTAGTAGAGTAACAGTCAGAATTGCATTATTTCACAGCATTGTAATCATTTGTATTGTCATTCCAGCTCTTGCTTCAACGGCGGCACCTGTGTGGATGGCATCAACGCGTTCACCTGCCTGTGTCTGCCGGGCTTCACCGGGAGCTACTGCCAACACGACATCAACGAATGCGACTCCAAACCCTGCGTCAACGGAGGCACCTGCCAAGACAGCTACGGGACGTACAAGTGCACCTGTCAGCACGGATACACCGGAGTCAACTGTCAGGTAGGACAGGATTATTCAATTTAGATCACATTTGATCAAATAGACAGCATGCATTCAAATTCCCTATATTGTGCCAATATATACTGTATATATATACATATCAATGTATATATATACAGTATATATTAGATTGATCACATTTGATCAAATAGACGATTCTGCTATTTGTGGTCGATCAAATGTGGTCAAACTTCTAATAATATTATCATTGATTTAAATGATTAGAATGTATTAAATCAATAATAATTACTGTGAAGTATTTGTGATCATATTTTTTCTCATAATTTTGTGTATTTTTTTAAATCAGAATCTTTTAAGTCCATGAAGTTAAAATGTGTTTTTGTTTTTCCCGCTCTAGAACCTTGTGCGCTGGTGCGACTCGTCCCCCTGTAAGAACGGAGGTTCCTGTTGGCAGCAGGGGGCGTCCTACACCTGCCAGTGTCAGACCGGCTGGACGGGCATCTACTGCGACATCCCCAGTGTGTCCTGTGAAGTGGCCGCCAAACAGCAAGGTAAAAGTCACCTCAATCAATCGCCTTTAGTGGAAGTCAGTGGATGAATTCAACTTCATTTGTTTCAGACTGATTCTATAACCTCTCTCTCTCTCTCTCTCTCTCGCGTCCCTCAGGCGTGGAAGTGGCTCTGCTGTGCAGGAACTCAGGCCAGTGCTTGGATGCGGGGAACACACACTACTGCCGCTGCCAGGCCGGCTACACAGGCAGCTACTGCCAGGAGCAAGTAGACGAATGTTCCCCCAACCCTTGCCAGAACGGCGCCAGCTGCACCGACTACTTGGGAGGCTACAGCTGTGAGGTACGGTAGCTGACGCTTAAGATGTTGCCGCGATTTAGATCATTGTTGGTCTTAAAAACGGTCGTGTTTGAGTAACGGCTGATGTTTTTGTGTTGTAGTGTTTGCCGGGCTACCATGGGGTTAACTGCTCCAAGGAAATCAACGAATGTCAGTCCCAGCCTTGCCAGAATGGGGGTACCTGCATTGATCTTATCAACACCTACAAGTGCTCCTGCCCCCGAGGAACCCAAGGTATGTGCATACATACACACACACACACACACACACAACCACACCTTTTCGCGTTATCTCGATTTTTTACCATATCTTCTTTCCGCAGGTGTTCACTGTGAGATCAACCTGGATGACTGCAACCCCTCCACGGACCCCCTCACCAACGAGCCCAAGTGCTTCAATAACGGCCGATGCGTGGATCGGGTGGGGGGCTACCAGTGCGTCTGCCCGGCGGGATACGTCGGGGAGCGCTGCGAAGGCGACGTCAACGAGTGTCTCTCGGACCCCTGCGACCCGCGGGGATCGTACAACTGCATCCAGCTCACCAACAGCTACCGCTGCGAGTGTCGCACTGGATACACGGGTATGTTCAAACATCTACCATGACGCCGCTCAGGTGGATCCGACAGAAATGCAACTTTTAATTTTTTTTACTAACTTTTTAACGTTTTTGTATACTTTCCAGGTCAACGTTGCGACAAAGTGTTTGACGGTTGCAAGAGCAGACCCTGTAAAAATGCAGGGACATGCGCTGTGGCCAGTAACACGCCGCATGGCTTCATCTGCAAATGCCCTCAAGTGAGTCACAAAATAAAAACCTAAATCCATGCTTCGCTTTGAGTTCGCCGGGGAAACATTCCATCCATCTGCAAACAGAAGCATCTACAACCACTGTTTCCTTTTAATTCAATCAGGGCTTCACCGGATCGTCCTGCGAGTACGACTCCCACTCCTGCGGCAGCCTCAACTGCAAAAACGGGGGCACCTGCGTGTCTGGCCACCTCAGTCCCCGCTGCCTGTGCACCGCCGCCTTCACCGGGCCCGAGTGCCAGATCCCCACCGACAGCCCCTGCAACTCCAACCCCTGCTACAACGGCGGCACCTGCCAGGTCACCTCGGAGGCGCCCTTCTTCCACTGCGGCTGCCCCAGCAACTTCAACGGCCTATTCTGCCACATCCTGGACTACTCGTTCTACGGCGGGTTCGGCCGCGACATCACCCCGCCGCCGGAGGTGGAGGTGAGCTGCGAGATACCCCAGTGCGACGAGTGGGCCGGGAACCACATCTGCGACACGCTGTGCAACAACCACGCCTGCGGCTGGGACGGAGGCGACTGCTCGCTGAACTTTGACGACCCGTGGCAGAACTGCTCCGCCGCGCTGCAGTGCTGGCGCTACTTCAACGACGGCAAGTGCGACGAGCAGTGCAACAGCCCCGGGTGTCTCTACGACGGCTTCGACTGCCAGGGCCAGGAGGGACAGTGCAAGTGAGTGTCATCGAATGTCCTGTCATCATGTTGACTAAAGAGATTAATAGAAACGTAATCTTTTTAGTTTTGGTTATTATCCTGTGGTTGTCGACGCGTCCTTTGAATATCAATCAATGTATTGACATCATCTCCTTGCTTCTGTTGTCTTTCAGCCCTCTTTACGACCAGTACTGCAAGGACCACTATGCCGACGGCCACTGCGACCAGGGTTGCAACAACGCAGAGTGCGAATGGGACGGCCTGGACTGCGCGAACAACATGCCCGAGAAACTGGCCGACGGGCATCTGGTCCTGGTGGTCCACATCCCTCCGGAGCAGCTGAAGAACGGCTCGTCCTCCTTCCTCCGAGAGCTGAGCAGCGTGCTCCACACTAACGTGGTGTTCCGGCGCGACGCCAAAGGAGAGCCGATGATCTTCCCGTACTACGGCAGTGAGCAGGAACTGGCCAAGCACAACGTGAAGCGCTCCACCGAGGGCTGGCCCGAGTGGGCGGCTGTGCCATCCAACGTCATGGGTCACGTGAAGGACAGCGTGTCGGCTATGATCGGCTCGCGGAGACGCAGAGAGCTGGACCCCATGCAGGTTAAAGGGTAGGTAATCCATTTCATTCGGGACACGTCAATGCTTTCATGGTGTCGGTTCCAAAAAAATAAGGACCAAACCAAACCAGTATAATAGTTTCTAATGGAAAGAGCACCAGGTCTTCATATTAACATGGTCCTTCCTCTCCTCTGGCAGGTCTGTGGTGTACCTGGAGATCGACAACCGTCAGTGCTACCAGCAGTCCACCGAGTGTTTCCAGAGCGCTACAGACGTGGCGGCCTTCCTCGGTGCGCTGGCCTCCAGCGGCAACCTCAACGTGCCGTACATTGAAGCCGTCACCAGTAAGTCACCCCGGTTCCAGCGCTGCCCTCCTAACCCTAACCCACATCTCAACCGGTCGACCTTGTTCTGGGCAGCGTCGTAACGCTGTGTCGCTTTTTCTTTAGGCGTGAGACCTCCTCCCATCTCTTCGGAGCTCTATCCGATGTACGTGGTCTTCCTGGGCTTGGCGGCGTTGGGTTTCGTCTGCCTCGGCGTGCTGGTGTCGCGCAAGCGGCGCCGGGAGCACGGCCAGCTGTGGCTGCCGGAGGGCTTCAACGTGTCCGAGCCGATCAAGAAGAAGCGCAGGGAACCTGTCGGAGAGGACTCCGTTGGACTGAAGTACGTAGACGAACCAGTGGTTTGATCTTAATGCAATTTTTTTTTTTTTACTGATTTACCATTTTACTGGCATTTGGTTATTCTAACGGTTTATCTTTCTCTCTTTCAATCAGGCCAATGAAGATCTCTGATATCAACCTCATGGATGACAATCAGAATGAATGGGGCGACGAGGACCCAGACTGCAACCGCTTTAGAGTAAGAGACACCTTTTGATCAAGTGTTGATGTAATATTGAACCATGGTTATTCTGAGATGGGGAAATGAATCAAACATTAACTTTTTTGTCATTTTCCAGTTTGAGGAGCAGGCCATGTTGGATCTCAGTGACCACACCGACCACAGGAAGTGGACCCAGCAGCACCTGGACGCCGCAGACCTGCGCATCGCCTCCATCGCCCCGACTCCTCCTCAAGGAGAGATAGAAAACGACTGCATGGACGTCAATGTTAGAGGACCTGGTACGTACAGCTACAACAATGAGGAGCAGATCTCTTCTTTATGATCACATATTGTCAGACTTGTATATGTGTGTGTATGCTGTATGAAGGGTTACTAACATCTCTCTCTTAACCCAGATGGCTTCACTCCCCTGATGATCGCCTCCTGTAGCGGCGGAGGTCTGGAGACCGGCAACAGCGAAGAGGAAGAGGACCCCTCCGCTGAAATAATCTCCGACTTCATCTACCAGGGAGCCAACCTGCACAACCAGACCGACCGCACGGGGGAGACGGCGCTCCACCTGGCCGCCCGCTACGCGCGATCGGACGCCGCCAAACGTCTTCTGGAGTCTAGCGCCGACGCCAACGTCCAGGACAACATGGGACGCACGCCGCTCCACGCCGCCGTAGCCGCAGACGCACAGGGAGTGTTCCAGGTACGTCCGGTCCGCCAGAGCCTCGCAGGAAGTCGCATCATTTTACAAGTTTGACATTGGGTATCCTCTAACTGAAACCGGTTTGATAACTGTGCTGTTTTTCGTTGTAGATTTTGATTAGAAACCGCGCCACAGACCTTGACGCCCGCATGCATGATGGCACCACCCCGCTCATCCTGGCGGCCCGGCTGGCCGTGGAAGGCATGGTGGACGAGCTGATTAACTGCCACGCTGACGCCAACGCCATCGACGACTCTGGTAAGGGTCGCAGTCTTTTCATTCAACATTTTTACACTTCTATTTGTCCCAGACTGTAGTATTACCCCTGTTGAGTTCACAACGGTGTTTTAATTCAACCTCTCTTCTCTTTTTTCTGCCATCAGGTAAATCGGCTCTTCACTGGGCAGCGGCGGTCAACAACGTGGAGGCCGCCATTATGTTGTTGAAAAACGGCGCCAACAAGGACATGCAGAACAACAAGGTAAGCAAAAAGTCCCAAGTCGACCAAGTCCTACCAGAAGTATTCACGCTGTATTTACATTAAGGAGTCTCAAGCCTTTACATTAAAACGCATTGTGTTTGTTTTGTAGGAAGAGACACCTCTGTTCCTGGCCGCCCGAGAAGGCAGTTTTGAGACAGCCAAGGTCCTGTTGGAGCACTTTGCTAACCGCGAGATCACCGACCACCTCGACCAGCTGCCCAGAGACATCGCCCAAGAGCGTATGCACCACGATATCGTCCGCCTGCTGGACGAGTACAACCTGGTGAGGAGTCCGGGGCTGCACAGCGGCCCCATGAGCACGTCCAGTCTTTCCCCCCCCCTCTGCTCCCCCAACAACTACATGGGCAGCCTGAAGCCGTCCCACCCCGTCAAGAAGGTCCGCAAGATCAGCTCCGCCGGGAAAGGCGGCAAAGACGGAGGCAAAGAGATGAAGTCGAAGAAGAAGAAGTCTCTCGACGGGAAGGGGAACCTGCTGGACTCCTCGGCGGTCCTCTCCCCGGTGGATTCGCTCGAGTCGCCCCACGGTTACCTGTCGGACGTGGCCTCCCCTCCCATGACCTCTCCCTTCCACCAGTCGCCGCCCATGTCTCTCAATCACCTGGGCAACGGAGACTCTCTGATGGGCCAGATGAACATGGGCAAAGGCCAGGATATGAACGGCCTGTCTTTCGACCCCAACCCTCCCCGCCTCTCTCACCTGTCGGTGTCCAGCCCCAACAACCAAGCATCTATAGGTCACCCCCGAGGAGGCCAATGCGATTGGATCTCCAGGATGCACATGGGCGTCGGACAGCAGGGAAGCATGAACCAGGGTCCGGCCATATCCCACAGCATCATCGGTCCTCTTCACAGCGTTCCCACCGCCACACTGTCCCAGATTATGGGCTACCAGGGTCTTCAGACCGGTCACCTCGGCCAGTCACACATGATGCAGCAGCAGCAGGCTCATTCTCGGCAGCTCCAGCACCAGAACTCCAACTCCACCTCCAACGCCGGCGGCCAGCCGATGAACCAGAGCTTCCTCAGCATGGAGTTGAACGCGTCGGATATGCAGCAAAACAACGGGTCGGGTCGCTCCATGCCCATCCACACCATCATACCCCAGGAGACCCAGATCATGGGCAACCAGTTCCTCACGCCCCCCTCCCAGCACAGTTACTCCGGCCCGATGGACAACACGCCCAACCACCAGCTACAAGTGCCGGATCACCCCTTTCTAACCCCCTCCCCCGGCTCCCCCGACCAATGGTCGAGCTCCTCCCCGCATTCCAACATGTCTGATTGGTCGGAGGGCATCTCAAGCCCGCCCACAAGCATTCACTCTCAGATGAATCTCATCCCAGACCAGTTTAAGTAAAGACTTTTGTTTCAGATGGACA
The DNA here is from genome assembly GCA_900302345.1 of Melanonus zugmayeri. Lineage (NCBI taxonomy): Eukaryota > Metazoa > Chordata > Actinopteri > Gadiformes > Melanonidae > Melanonus > Melanonus zugmayeri. The sequence continues at coordinate 6,935 of OMKN01067967.1, forward strand.
CAACTTTTTCTTAGAGAAAGAACATTGACGGAGGAATAGCGGCAAACCTGTTGAAAGACTGAAGATTTTCATTTTCTATAAATTTTTATACTAACAGCAAAAACGGTTTTAGTAATTTTGTATTTATTTATACGTTTTTTAAATGGATTATAAAGAAGATGGTTTTATATTTATGCTTTTGTTATTTTTGTTGCGTATGCAAAAACTGCGAAATGACTGACAGGAGGTCAGATCTCCTAGATGTTTAAACACTGGGTATTTATTGGTGTCTTTTGTTGGTTGTTAAATTCACTGGATTTTCTTTCGTTAACGTACCAATCTTGACAATTGTTCAGTTTGAGCACATTGTCAGAATTTTGTTTGTACAAAGTTTTGTTTCTTTCTTTCAACTTTTATAGATTGATGTTCAGTGTCAGTATTAATTGATTAGTTTTAAACCATGTTCTTTTAAAACTGAAACAGGTTTCATTCATGAACTACGGCTCACTAAGTCTTATCACTGAGTTTGTGTTAGAGGGGTAACAACGAAATATGTTGGAAAAAATATATATGGCATTCCTGGTAACACATTCATGAGCAAATCTGCCTTGTTGGCTGGTAGATTATATATATACAGTATATATCTCTATATATAATCTACCAGCCAACAAGGGATCTCTAATATAGCAAGGAGCAGATGGATACCAGGTTGCACTTCATTACATTGGAGATTTGGGACCAGATAAAAATAGGATCATGCATATTTTGATAAAAACACAAATATATATAATGTGCCTCTCAAGTTAAAATGTTACATGGTTATTAGATAGCAAATTAACCTAAACTCATCGCAGCAATGGCCAATTTGCTAATGTAATGAACCATGGATCTCTTTCTCTGTTTCTATCCCTATATTATATCCCAGATGACTGATCACACGTAGCATTGCAAACTTAGTATTAATGAAAATGTGACGATGGTCAAGAGATTTCATATGTAATGTGTATGGCAGTTTACAAATATGCTAAATTTAAGAACCTAAGACAATGTATGGACATTTTCCTGTAAAAGTTCCCCCCTAAACGGAGGACATGGTGTACGTTTGTCAAAGAAATGGACATTTAAATGTAAATGACATCACCTGCACTTTGTTAGGAGTGCAGTCATAGGTGTCTATATGTCATGTTTTATAAACTAATGTAAAGCAGTAGTGTCTCCACACACACACACACACACACACACACACATGAACTATGCCTTTAGACTTCATATGCTATAAGCTTTTTGGTGCAAGATTGTACGTGGCCCCTGTTGGCCCTGGAGGCACCACTGAGACATGAGAAGATGTTTTAATACAACATGTACTTTACTGTGGGATGTCCGTGCAAATCTGTAGTTTGCAAAAAAAAGATGTCCTGTTTCAAAATGCCTTGTAAAATAACTTCAATATTTCAATAAAGAATACTGTTAAGCTTTAATTTACAATAATAGTCTCTTTTCTCTTTTCAAATAGCATAGGCGGGAACCTTAGAAGAACTGATTTTTCCTTATTTAAAACAGAACTAGTTCCTGTTCAAAACGCGTCTGGAGAACCGCTCATCCAAACACACACACACACACACACACACAGATTCTTGTCTTTAGTAGAGATGTACTTCAAGTGAGAAATATGTGGTTTAGTTGAGAAATGCATACTAGGATGTGTCAAAGAATGTACTGAATTGTAACAAATAAAATAAGAATACAGAATAAATGATTGGAGCACAGGTTATATGATGCTCTGGTGTGATATGATGATATAGAGAAGGACATTATTGGTGCTTATTTACGTACATATGCTATTAAATGATTTGATTCAAGAGAGAAACTGGTCTACATGTCGTTCTTGTATGTTGTCACTATGGTAGCATGTAATATGGATGGTATAATATGTTATGGACTGCTTTCAGGTTCTACTAGATTTTAGTATATTAGTATATTATATTATATTAGTATATTTCAACATCATGTTGAGCTGGATATGAGAACTGTAGGCCTATTTAAGTGTGGCAGCCCACATACACTGTATATTGATTATTGGAATTATTTATTTATTAATTTGAATTATATAAATAATTGTCATTATATTGCTTATCATTTCTGACAATTGATTTATGAATTAAAGATCTTTAGTGTTACTCTATATTTGGGATAATACGTTGAACAGGTCTGATATATCCGTGGTGTGCTGTCTCCTGTCTTCACACTAGATGGCCTACTTGAATTACTTGAATGGGATTTATCTCTACGCAACAGACGTGATGACTGAGCGAAAATAATAATTACATTACAAATTGGAGGAAAATAATACACGAAATGATGAAGTATTATGAAGTATTATGACATCCTTCTCTGAAATGGTCTTGGCCAAAAGAATCCTATAATATAATCTTTCATAGGCTGTATATTTATATCACAAACACACAAAGATGTAAAACAACATATTGGTGCTTTGTAATTCAAACGGAATCCAAATATGAATGTCATTCTATTTCACATAGAAAACAGAATGCAAATGAAATATGAATAATTAAAACCAAAATGTAAAATGAAAACGACAAACAACAAAAAAAAACTTTTTAAATACGATTAAAAATATGAATAAAACAAACACATCCAAAACTACACGAAGACAATGAACGTCCATGTGAGGGGTTGATTGATTAATTGATTGATTAATTGGCTGTCTTAGCAGTAGCGGGGTTAATTGATGACTCCGGTCTGCTGCCGTAAAGCAGGGCGGAGCATCTTCTGCTCGCTGCTATTCCGAGGCTGTAAACACCTTTGTCTGCTTTATTCTCATACAGGCTCGGATGTAGAGACATAAAGGTAAGGTTCGTTCACTGTCATCATGTCGTTTAAAATGTCATCCGTTTAACGCGCTCTATATGTATATATGTGTGGATATATGTACATATAGACATAGATATGGACATGGTGGCCTGGCTGAAGCGTTCATCAGCTCATGATTGAATGCTTCATTCATTCCGATCTATCATCGCACGTCATCTCATGTCATCTCATGTCATCTCAGATCATGTCCTTAAGGAGGAACATGATGGATGGTGTGGAGGTGTTCTTCTAAACGCGCTGTGTTGTTTATTAGCGACAGCATCGTGTGCTGATGGGAGGCAGGTGTCTGTTCGGGACGGGATACATTATATAATACATGTTATATATGATAGTGTTCGTATGTCTTTGTTTGGTGTGGACCAATACTAATCCTCGTGTCTGTGCTGCAGGACGGACCTGAGGATCAGGTGTGGACCACCATGGATGCAGACATCTCACCGAACCAATCCTACGACCCGACGAAAGCCAAGGTCTACGCGAACCTGCGATGGTTGTTCGCCAAAGCCTTCGGGACCGGTGAGTCCATCTGGTCCTCTGAGGTCCTCACAACCTGGACCTCCTCAGGACCTTTAAATACTCAGTCTCCTCAGGACCTTTAAATACTCAGTCTCCTCAGGACCTTTAAATACCCAGGACATTAAATACCCAGTCTTCAGGACTTTAAAGGGACAGGTCTACATGTTGGATGCATATCAATAACGTCCACAATAGTCCCCATTGAAACCTCTATTGCAGGTCATTCTGGTTTAATACCTGT